>CM056049.1:248254966-248307466 GCA_029574335.1 Rana kukunoris
GCTCCCAACTCCTACATGCTGGACTTGGGCTAATCCAATGCGATGTGGATGTGGTGTGTGTGATCTAGGGACATCAGTGGTGTACACGCGTGCACTGTCTGTGTTATTAATGTTTTGGTTTTAGTGTCCAAAGATGCCTACGGCGAGGACCCTCCTGACTGCTCTTCCATCAGCAGACTGGGTGTCCTCTGGCAGATGGGGACTGTGTGGGTCGGGGGTCAGGTCATCACGTATGTCAATATGCAGGCCTTTTTTCATAGCAAAGTTATGTAGTATGCAACATGCACCGATGATCTGACACACAAAGGTAGGGGAATACAATAGGGCCCCCCCAGACTTATCCAGGCATCGGAAACGGGACTTCAGGAGCCCAAATGTTTGCTCCACCACTGCACGGGTTTTGATGTGTGCTTCATTGTATTTTCTCTCTCCTCTGGTTTGGGGGTTCCGGAAAGGAGTCATTAGATGGGGTCCCAGTGCATATGCAGAGTCACCTGTAAGGGAAAAGACAGGATAATGTTAGTCATGCATGTGCGATTTCTTGTTGTGCATCACGGGAGGGATAGTCATGCCTGACTCCCATGTCACTCACAACCAGCCAGCTGTCCCCATACATGTTCTGGTTAAATTCTGCTGGGATGGGCTCTGACGGTATATGTAGCTGTCATGGCTGGACCCGGGTGTTTGGCACGGACGTGCCATATGAGGCGTTGGGCATCGGCTATCACCTGTACGTTGATGGAATGCCAATGCTTTCGATTGCGGTATATGTGCTCTGTGGCACTGGGGGGCTGTAGGGCCACATGTGTGCAATCAATGGCCCCCACAGTGCGTGGGAATCTGGCAATGTTGTAGAAATCTGTCATTGCCTTCTGCCGCAGCTCCTCAGTGGTGGGTCTGATGAACTGGTTGGACATGCGTCTGAGGATTGCAGGGACAACCTGGTGCACACATCTGCTTATGGAGGACTGTGACATCCCAGCCACCACTCCACTTGTACGCTGGAATGATCCACTTGCAAGGAAATGGAGTGTTGCCAGGACCTTCACCAGTGGCTGCACTGCTTGTGAGCGTTGTGTTGGGCTGGTGATGTCATCCTGCAGGGTTGTGGTTAGTTCAAGTATTGCATCTGGGCTGAATCTGAAGAGGCGATACACTCCTCATCCCCCATGCCAAAGAGGTTCATACGAGTGCGGTATATCCTCTCACGTGGCCGCCTTCTTGGTTCCAGGGGACCCATCAGTAGTTCTAGGACCCACAATTGCCCCTGGCATGTTGGCACACAGAGGTGTTGTCCTTGCAAGTGTTGTTGTTCAGCAAGCTCCTATCGTCGGTAACGCTGCTGTAGCTGCTCTCCTGCTGACCTGTGACCGTCTGGAGTAAAGATAAAGCAGCCTTTTGTAGAAATAACTTTGCGCCGGACGGACCAGATACGCGCGGCGCATGTAGCCAGCGTATGGTGCTAATCCGTTCGTGAATTGGGAAATCTCCCTCATTTGCATATTTGCAGGGAAATCAATGGGCGCGACTGATGCGCCCAGCGAAAATAAGCGCTGACGATACTCTGGCGTCGGAACGTTCCGCCGGTCGCAAATGACCCGTTATTGGGCGCATCTAGTTTGGTGGGTACGGGCACATAGAAACGACGGCGCATCATCACAGTTACGCGGCGCATATCCAAATACTCCAGCGCAAGTGTTCGTGAATCTGGCCCAATGTATATTTGTCTACACTGAAAGATGAAATTAAGCCATGTGTTTGTTACAGAGCACATGTGTTTCAGTCAATCATACTGTATGATTGGTTCTGAAAAATAGTTAGCAGTCAGAAGTGCTTTCTAAAATAAAATATTTAGAAAAGCCCAACCTAAATTAATGTTCTTTTGCAAAATAAAGCAGTTGTAAGTAAAGTATAGCAAAGAAAAAATACAATAATCTGGTAAAAATATTACTTTTACAAAATGTAATTAGTCACAGAATAAAGAGGGGGACAATGAAAATTTTGTCTCAGTACAGACTGATAATGGAGATAAAATTCATTGTAAAAATAATTGATTCCAACAATAATGGATAGAGTTATTTTTAAATAAAAATATTTTATTTTGCATATCCAGGTACCTGACAGATTGACTGAAAAATTGATTAGTTTATTAATTTTTGTTTAAGCTAATGAAAGACATTTTGAACAACTCATTATTAGAGCACTTTGTCATCAAACTTCTGAATATTGTTTTATTTGTTTATAGAGCAATTCAAAAGGGAAAGAGTAACCTGATACTACAAAGTATTGAGAGATTTTGCAATCTATGTAGATTGATAATATTCGATTTTTCACCTGCTAAGGGAGGATACAGGGATGTTTTTTCCTTTGGTTAATTTTTTTGATCAAATTAATTGAGGTAATTCTAGGAAAATAAATATATTTATTACGAAAGCTAAGTTATGAACTTTGTCATATTCCATTGGGGTTGGATTTCAAACCATGGAATCAGATAATGATTTGTTTTATTTTTATAGGACAGGTGATGAAGGACATGTATACAATTTTAGTTATTTGATAACGTTTTTATTTTTTTCTTATCATCTTTAGTGCCCAGATATAGTAGAACGCAACAATAATATTGTAAAGTCTAAATAGGGTAAGATGATTCAAGAAAATGTACATATTAGGTGATTTATTTACCTGTTATATTTTTAGTTTAAAAACTTTTCTAAACTAAGGGTTTGTTAATTTTTTGAGTTAATGACAGGATGAAGAATGCCTGTTCTTCTATGTCTTTTTAAGATTAGCATACATAGTTATTTGCAATCTGTTGCATAGGACAAAGTACAAGTATAGGAATTTCAGAAGTTTGTTCACAAAACTTGGCTAGGCCTTTGCTAAATTTAAATAGAAATTATGGGCCAGATTCACGTACATTGGCGCATATTTTGACCGGCATAGCGCACCTCCTTTACATTAGACCGGCGCAATGTAGAGGCGCAATCACCGTATTCTCGTAGTATTTGCGCAGTGTAACGTAAATTCCGAGGCGTAAGGCGGAGTAATACAAATTGGGAAGGACGTGGGCGTGTTTCATTGAAATGAGCCGTGACCCCATGCAAATGAAGGGCCGGCCGGATCGCGCATGCGCGCATGAAGTAGACCATGGTCAGCACCTCTGTGCGCATGTTCACAACTCGGGAACGGCGCAATCAGTAAAATTGGAAGTGGACCCGGGCAACTTAGTGAGCTACGCAGAGTGCTTGAATAGACAGAGACAAACGCCCTTCCTTTGCAAAAGTACATCCCTTTGTATCCCTCCCTATACAGCAAGGTGCTTTTGTTCTGTTGTTTATTAGCGTTTGTTTGTTTGTGACGTGTCTTTGAGTTATTTGGTGACTGTTTTGCAGAGTGATTTTTGTCTTTTCTGTGTTTTCTTTGTTGTGTTTTTTTAAAATTATATTTTTGCTGGGCATTTTTTTTTTCTGCTATTCATTTTTTATTTATTTTTTTGGTTCTGTTTGTGAATGATTTTGGAATGTGGGGGTGACATTCCTGCTGGAAAAGGGGTGTCACCCTCATTTGTGGTGGAGAAGTGATCCCCAGGTCCGTGTGAATGGTGTATGAATGTACAGTGACATAATTGGAGCCGTGGCGTGGTGTTGCTGCTCACAAGTCCTGCATGGTGGGCTTGTGCCAATCCAATGTGATGAGGATGTGATGTGTCTGTGCTAGGGACCACAGTGGTGTGCATGCATGCATTCTCATTGTGCCATGATTAATGTGTGTGTTTAACGTGCAAAGATGCCTAATGTGAGCTGTCTCCTGGCTGCTCTTCCCTCAGAAGATGGGGTAGCCTCGGTTAGGGGGGGATTGTCTGGTTCGGGGGTCAGGTCATCAGGTATGTCAATCTCCAGGCCCTTTCTCACTGCGAAGTTGTGCAGCATGCAACATGCACCGATGATCTGGCATACAAAGTTTGGGGAATACAACAGGGTACCATTGGGGGTTTCCAGATAGGAGTCATGAGATGGGGTCCCAGTGCATATGCAGAGTCACCCTGAAGGGATAAGACAGGAGGATGTTAGTAGTGCATGTGCCCCTTGTGATTTCAGCATCATGAGAGGGACAGTCATGCCTGCCACCCATGTCACTCACCAACCAGCCAGCTGTCCCCATACATGTTCTGTTCGAAATCTGTGGGGATGGGGCTAGGATTGTATATGTAGCTGTCATGGGTGTCATGGGTGGTGTCATGTGTTGGGCTGGTGTTGGGCTCCTGCAGGGTTGTGGCTAATTCCAGGATGGCATGAGGGGTGAATCTGAAGATGCGAGACACCTCAGAATCACTCATGCCAAAGATGTCTATGCGTGTGTGATATATCAAGTGAAGAGTGAGGGGCTTGTATCAGATTAGATTATTATATCCATCAAGGTTTTAAAGGGCTATTGAAAGATAGTGAGACCGTGTTTGTAATTTGTATGTATGTTATGTATTGATGTATATATGTATGTATATATTTTTTTTAAATGTTTATAAAAGCAAATAAAAGGTTTTTGGGAAAAAAAATCCTCTCCCGTGCCCTCCTCCGTGCCCTCCTCCTTCTTTGCTCATCTAAAGTCATTAGTATAGCTATGAGCATGGATGCCACTGGCATGTTGGCATACAGTTTGTTGGGCAGCAAGTGTGACTGCTCAGCTCCTCACTAACAGTGTAGCTTTAGCTGACATGTAGACGGATTGTCTAATTTTATTCCACCTTTTCTATGGTCTAATTTTAGACAGGACGTGCAGCTGTTGCGCACAGCGCATAGCCTGCGCTGCACCAACTTACTTTTGTGGATCCCCGTAACTCCCTCATTTGCATATTTGAATAGCAAATCAATGGTGTGTCTAGCGCAGTTTTGCGCGGACGGATACGCCGGTCTATCGAAATTACGCCGGTCCAAAAAAAGTAGATTTCATGCGTATATAGTTTTGGGGATGCGGCGGATTTCTACTTCTTATGAGAATGTTTCATAATTTTTTCCAGTAGCTAAAGTTATGGTTAAGAATTATAGATCTGAATGTACCAGGGATGCCAATGAAAATACCAACTGAGATATCAACTGAAATTTCAATGGGGAAGGTTATTTTATTTTTTGGATTCTTCCATGACCATGAAACAAGCAAAACTGAACTTCTATGTGTTACTACTTCTATTTTTTCCAAAATTATTTTTTGATTATGTTATGAAGGATTATCATTTTTTGGATTAACTTCAATGATTTATTCATATGGACTTACATCAAAAGTGACATATTGATCGGTCGATCATTATGTAAGGGGGAGTTGGGATGTAATACTAATATAGGAATTTTTTTGAAATATGGAAAAATTGTTGACATTGAAATTTGATACTTTTTCCTACACAAATCTTTGTTATTTTAGTAGATCATTGAAAGATTTATATCACAATAATAATTAATAGTAATGATACTAGCTTAGTTTACATAATAGTTATTATATTTTGGTTTCTAAATCTTTTATAAGAATACATATTGATACACATACAGTAGAATTATTATTTCACATAGAATAATTAATTTTTTATTAGAACACATAACTTGGGAAAGTTGGATGGATAGTTTGTTATTACAAGAATGTACAATAAAGTGTACATTTGAAGCATTAATATAGTTAGAGTACATACAGGTTTGTGTGGAAGAAAAGGATTTTAATGTGTCTAAACAGAATTATTATTGAATTAAATAATATGGAATATTGAGGAAAAATAAAAGAAAGTGTTGCTTGTTGGTCATGGATAGATAATCAAATTAAATGGATAGGTAAATAAATTAAATAGATAAAAAGATAGAAAAATAAATAGGAAAATAGATAGAATATATAAAAATATGACAATCAAATAATGGGAAAGTTATGTTTTTATGTATCCACAGACAAGTAGATTCCATATTATGTTTATAATTGTTCAGTGTCAAGAATAATGTATACAAAAACTTATATTGTAGAAATTATTTGGTTATTGAAATTTCAAAAGAAATGCAAGAATTTATATTGTAGAGTAATATAATTTGATACATCAAATATATTTATTTCTTCTTTATGTTAAAATAGTTATATGATATGGTTGAAGTTATAAGATATAAAATTTATGGAGGTAAAGGAAGAAAATTTTTAATATTACATAATTTAGATGGAGAAAAATTAAAATTAATTAATAATATACTAATTTATAGCTTCTTGATGGAATGAAATGGTTAAATATTTCACAGGAATATCTCAGAGTTTTGGAAAAAGTTTATGTACAATATCTGAAATGCTGAATTGTATTGTTTGTATTGGAAAAACAGAGGATCAGAAACATTTATTATTTAAGATGAATGCACTTATTTTGTTTGTTAATTATAGTGCATTGAGGGGGAATTGTTAGAATTTGAATTTATTACTATTTTATTGATAAAGGTTTCTGAGAATCAATATTTAAACATGGTAGTTTTGAGGGTTGTTGAGGACAGACAAGGTCAGTTGCAGCACACTACATGTATTTTTGGAGATCTACGTCAAGATAATGGGTGGAGATATGTTACTTAAATATACTCAAGTGGGTGTTACGTTTGTGACAGTAACATCACCACATTTCTTGGAGCTAGTCTAAATGTAAATACCGTATTTATCTGCGTATATCGCACACTTTTTTGCCCTGAAAATCAGGGCAAAATCGTGGGTGCGCGATATACGCCCATCCCCGCTTCCCACGCTGTGTTTGAACCACTGCGCCGACATATACCGAGCGCAGTACACTCGGGTATAGTCGGGCAGGCTCGGCTCCACTCGCGGTCACATCCTGTGCGTCCTGTGCGTCATGTACGTCCTTTACGTGAGAGGAGCCGAGCCTACCCGACTATACCCGAGTGTACTGCACTTGGTATATGTCGGCGGAGTGGTTCGAACACAGCGCGGGAAGCGGGGATTCGACTCAAGGCACGTGCTGGAGAAGCTGGAGGACACCACTGATGCCGAAGACGGACACCGGACCGGACAATGCCACCGATGGACGCCGCCCAAGACACCAAAACTGTAAGTACTAAAAATCCGAAAAAATTTTTTTTTTTACAGGTCCACATTAGGGGTGCGTGCTATACGCGGGAGTGCGCAATACCCCGATAAATACGGTATGCTTAGCTTGGCTTTAAAAACAATATAAGTATACATGTGGTTTGGGTATCTAGTTAGGACATCGGGGGTCATCTGACCCCACAGGGAGATGGGGTTAGGAAGCCCACCCAGCGGGAAGCCTTCACTATGGAAGGATCGGGGGAAGGGACCCTATCCAGCAGAGAGATGTACCATCTAATTCCTTCTTCTGAATTACCATCTTGCCACGTGTTACCAGCTGTAACTAAGTAAGCATTGTCGTTTTACTTGTCAATCTTTGAAGAATAAACTTCGTACTATTTGGAAGAAAACCTGAGTCTTGAATATTGGGAACAAAGCGACTGGAAAGGAGACACTACTTGACATAACATATGACACGTGTCAAAAATGTCCCTTCTTCCACATTCAACATAGACAAAAACCACACAATAAAAGTGAAGGTTGATGCTGTACTTAGAAGAACATAAAAGCAAAACTCCAGTTTTGACTGTAATAAATAACAAAATGATGCTGTTATATATTATACATCAAAGCAACATAATTCCAGTTATATTATACTGAATGGATCTCATTCCTTCCACATTCAGAATGTGTAAGATATCTTATTGATCAGGCTGATTTTTGGCACACGATGAGAACCTGTTTATGTGTATCTAGTTTAACGGAACTTTAGGACCAGAAATATGCATTTTTAGAATATAACATGGTGTTTTACTTTAAGTCTTTTAAGGTTCTTTGCATGAGGAGCAAGGAAGAAATAAAACCTCAGTAGTGTATTAATATGCCTTTACTGAATGAAATACTGCACATACAAACTATTACAATTATGGAAATATAGTCCAAGACTGACAGATATTACAAAATATGCCTACAATGTAAACATGCACAAGCTATCCTTTCTAGCAAATTGGCATGGGTTGTAGATTTAATGTCATCTCCAGGCAACGTTCCTATTTTAAGCCTTTCTTTATGATTGAGTCACCTTCCAGGAGCCAGGAATCTTCCAGACTTCTCCGACGTCCTGGTAAACTTCCTTTTGTCTTGAGCACAATCAACCAGTACTGTCCCTTTGTCTTGAGCACATGGTTTTCTCAAGTCCTTCCCCCTTCCTACTTCCTGTACATCAGTTCCTGTCCTGAGCTTCATGAACCAGTCCAATAGGTTTGTTAGCTTATCAATAGTGGAAACTTGGCTTCTAAACAATCAATGGTCTTAAAATGTTATTACATATTTATGCTATAAAAATTACTAAAATAGCCATAGCAACACACATGGAGAATCATGAAAGTATTGTACCAGATTACAGTGGAACTTTGGATTACCATAATCCGTTCCAGGAGAATGCTCGTAATCCAAAGTACTCGCATATCAAAGCGATATTTTCCCGATTGAAGTCAATGGAAACAAAAATAATTTGTTCCGCATTGACTTCAATGGGATGCAATACCACATGCGACCAGAGGGGGGGGTGCCGGAGAGCCTCGGAAACAGACAAAAAGGCCCAAGGACACTTCGGCTGACCTCGGAAAACATCGGAAAGACTTCCTACCCGAGATTTGCTGAGGTCAGCCGTGATATCCTCTGGCCTTTCCATGCATTTCCGAAAGGCACCGATGGGCAACGTTCAGCTCTGCTCAGCTCCGGTGCCCCCCACCTCAGGTCAAAACCGATACTGCACGCCACTTTGACCTAAAACGTGCTCGTTTTGTGAGACAGCACTCGCAAACCGATTTTTTCAAATACAGTGCTCATCTTGTAAAATGCTCGTTACACTCATTACACGCAATCCGAGGTTCAATTGTATTTAAAACATTTTATTGAGGTTAACCTATCATTTTAAGTGAAATAACAATGAAAATGGCTTGTCTCCTTAACCTCCCTGGCGGTATCCCCGAGCGTGACTCGGGGTGTTTTTTTTTGCAGAGATCGGTATCCCCGAGTCACGCTCGGGGTAGCCATGCAGAGCCTGCAGCGCGCGCTGTCTTACCTTCTTCCTGGATCCAGCGATGCATCCCCGCTGTGTGAGCGAGCGGGTGCTCGCTCGATTCACACAGCGTCCCCGTGTGCCGCCGATCTCCGTTCCCTGCGACGTTACGACGCACGGGAGCGGAGAACGGCGCCAAATTTAAAAAGGTAAACAAACACTTTACATACAGTACAATGTAATCTTATAGATTACAGTACTGTATGTAAAAAATACACCCCCCCCTTGTCCCTAGTGGTCTGTCCTGTGCCCTACATGTCCTTTTATATAATAAAAACTGTTCTTTCTGCCTGGAAACTGTAGATTGCCCATAACAACCAAAAGTGTCCCTTTATGTCAAAAATGGTTTTAGATCAGCTAGAAAACAGCGATAATAAATTATAATTACTTTCAGAATTGAGCGATAGCGATTTGTGGGGAAATTTGTCATAAAAAAAATAAATAATGACAGCGACAATTCTGCAACTGAGCAAATTTCAGTGTTTTTGAGTTGATTACATTATTGAATATTTTTTATTATAATTTGTTATAATTATTTATAGTTTTTTATTATATAAAAAATTATGATTTTGTTTTTCAAACTTTATCATACCCGGGATGTCTTGTTTGGACAGATTTAAGCAAGTTATTCCTAAGAATTGCAGGCCTACAGTATAAAACGCCAAACTTCCATGCAAATAATTGTACCGCTTTTGGTACGTAATTCCAGACAGAATCATACCGCCAGGGAGGTTAATAGTATACAGTACCTCACAAAACTGAGTACACTCCTCACATTTTCAGTCAAGGCAACCCTAAAATTATTCATATTCTCAAAGCACCCCATTCTAAAATGTAAAAAAAGTAAACTAATAGTTTTTCATAATACAGCAACATCAACACATGTAGGACACACAACGTTAGAGGTGATTTATTCTTCCGAAGCAAATACACCTTTGCACACTGGTACTGATTAGTATTCCAGCATCTTTCCTCTCCCTAGGTTTCTCTCCCTCGCTCTGCTAATGTGATCCCAGTGCTGATGGAGAGGGCAGCCTGACATCCTTCTTATCAACAGATAATGTCATTGGTTGTTAGGAGGCCTGCAGCTGGAATGTTTAAATGGTGTGAAATAAAAACCTGTTACTAAAAGGCAGGCTTCATCCACCCACTGACTTGTATACAATTTTGGAGCAAGTTTTACCGATTTTGCCAAAGCGCCCCTAAAAAAACCTAAAGGCACCCTGGTTGAAAAAGGCTGTGCTGGAGGAACTGAGTTACTCTTGGGAGAGGTGAGTTACTGTAAAAAGGGTGTTGTTGTTGGGGTGGTTAGGTATCTCTAGGGGGAATAAACCATTACTTGGGAAGGTTTACTGATGAGGTGGTTGAGGTCACATCTGCAGGGGTGTGTAACACCTACTGCTGGGAGTTGCGACCTAATGCTTGTGGTGTGGAGTGGGTAATTTACATTTTATAATATCTTATATAATATTAAAGCTAAATGCCACTTTTACAATGGGAAATATGCCTCCAGTTTAGTGAGATCCCCCCACCAGTGCACCCTCCAACCGTCTCTTCACAGCAAGATACAGTGGTGATGTAGGGGTTGGAGGGTGGAACCACTGAGTGTGGCGAGGGACACAGGCATTCTCCTCACCCAAAAGTGTTGAATTCTACACCAGATGCAGTCCAGTGCGTTTTTTAATCTGCACAAAAATTGAATGCACAGTGTTTTCCATGTATTCCAATGGCCCAAGTTCACACCAAAGCAGTGCGTTCAAGTACAGTCAAGAAAAGTATTTTTTCTGTATGGAAGGCATCTGGAATGTGTAAAAATACATAAAAAAAACACACCAAAACGCACGTCCTGAATTCAGGTAAAGATAAAATAGGGGAAAAATGCATCAGAACACATTAAACATGCAGAAACACTTAAAGCGGAATTTCACCCTAAATATAAGATCTCCCATGTGATTCAGCATACTGGCGTCAGCGCCAGTATGCTGTTTTTTTTTTTTTTTTTATCCCACACTTACTGTATTATCCAGTAATTTCATTTTTTTCCCCCGCGGTGGACGGCGCCAGTACAGCGCGTCACATCTTCCGAAAATACCCAATATGGACTCGGGTAATCTCAGAGAAAATGCGGTGCCTGCGCACAGACCTAGGAGCTGACTGCGCAGGCGCCGTATTTCTCCGAGTCCTATTTCGGAGGGCGTGACGCGCCATAGCCGTAGGACTCAGAGAAATACGGCGCCTGCGCAGTCAGCTCCTAGGTCTGTGCGCAGGCGCCGCATTTTCGCCGAGATTACCCGAGTCCATATTGGGTATTTTCGGAAGATGTGACGCGCTGTACTGGCGCCGTCCACCGCGGGGGAAAAAAATGAAATTACTGGATAATACAGTAAGTGTGGGATAAAAATAAAAAAAAAACAGCATACTGGCGCTGACGCCAGTATGCTGAATCACATGGGAGATCTTATATTTAGGGTGAAATTCCGCTTTAAGTAATTAATAAATATTCAATTTAACCCTGTTCATATTGCAGAAGGATAAGACAGCAGCAACAAAGATAGAAGTTCCACAGCAGTTATTAGCTACAGTCCAGGTTACACCTACATGTGACATTCAACTTTTTACGCCCTGTACACAGGATCAGATATTTGATGGAATCTAATCCGATGGATGTTTTCGTCGGATATCCGATGAAGCTGACTTTCATCTGTCTTGCATACACACCATCAGTCAAAAATCCGATCGTGCCAAAACGCGGTGACGTACAACATAACGACAAGCCGAAAAAAATGAAGTTCAATGCTTCCAAGCATACATCGACTTGATTCTGAGCATGCGTGGATTTTTGACCGATGGAGTTCCATACAGACGATCGGATTTTTCTATCGTTTGTTTGAGGATATTTCCCACCACTTTCTGTGCCATTGACATGACAGGACATATAGAAATCTCCTCAATGATGACAATAATGACATACCCAGCAACAAAGGTTCTTCACCCTACTAAAGTGTTTTTATTGCTAGAAATTCAGAAAAAATCTTGTGCATGTGCAGTTGGATGCAGGCCGGCAAGCAGTTAATAAGAATTTATTAGACCAAGCATAGAGAGAATATTAACAAATGTACTAATACAAACTTATACCGCACTCCCTAATCCATGCGCCTGACCCCTAATATTCATGCAGGGTGCCGGACACATGGATTCGAATGGTTTTCTTTTAGAAGCACGTGATTAGAGCCGGAGGCTCTAATTGGCTTTAAAAAAGGGTGCACCTCGAGCCCACCCAGATGTGGGACAATAGCGAATATTGGCTATTGTCTTTCTGATTCTCCTCCCGGCCAATCCTGGCTTGCTGACCCCCCCCCCCCCCCAAACAAATACACCGCTGCTATTATCTCTATCAAATAGCTGTACATTTCCTACTATTACTAATTAAAGCCATCACATCTAGAAAATGCTTGCAGCTGAAATTATTCCAACACAGAAATTCTCTTGTCCTGAAATAGCACAGAAAAAGTTACACAAATGAATCTGAATCTAATATGAGAAAACAAAGCAATGCTACATTGTCAGGTTGTTTATTACTCCATCATAGAGCCCCGAAGGTCTTACCATACTTAGGTAAATTGTCTGTGATTTGTTTCTAAATCCCAGTGGGTGCCTGCAGCAACCCTGTTTTATTTCCTGGAATTTAAAATCCCAGCACCCCTTACTGTAGGCCTACAGAGGGAAAGCTGAGGGACCAATGCTGCAGTATCTTCCCCAGGCTCTCTCTGAACAACAACAGGAACTTCGCTCCAAAAAAAACTAATATTTTCTGTTTACTTCCCTGGTAATAATTCCTATTGCATCACAATGATTCCTAGTCTTAGCTAGAGTCTTATGTTCTAAGATTACCAATACCAATTCTATAGTATAGACACTTTATCCAGAAACAGTAAATTGGACTTTTAAGGTATCACTCGTGCACGTGCATTTATATAAATATATATATATATATATATATATATATATAATTTATTTTTTATTTTTTACTATATATAAATCAATAAAATAGCTTCATTGGGCCTATTACAGGTGCATCTCAAAAAAATTGGAATATCATCGAAAAAGTAAATGTATTCCATTAATTCAATTTAAAAAGTGAAACTCATATATTATAAAGATTCATTATACACAGAGTGATAAATTTCAAGCATTTTTTTCTTTTAATTTTGATGATTATTGTTTACAGCTAGTGAAAACCCAAAATTCAGTAGCTCAGAAAATTAGAATATTGTGAAAAGGTTCAATATTGTAGACTCGTGGGTCCGATTCAGATACCTTTTGCGTATTTGTCCGGCAGTGTGTATGGTGTTTACACTACGCCGCCGCATATTATGCGCCTTATTCAAAAGCACTCTCCACTATGCGGCGGCGTTGAAACTGCACGGCGTAAGGCCGCGCAATTCAAATATGGAGTGGGGGCGTGATTCATGTAAATGAATCGACCCCATGTCATTCACGTTTTCTTTGGACGGCGCACGCCGTCGAGCCGCATTCCGAAATCGTTGATTTTTATCAATGTAAACGATGTGAACGTCGAGCCGCATTCCCGAACGAGTCACGCAAACTACGTAGTCGACGGCAAATTCGACACGGTCCCGACATCCATACTTAACATTGGCTGCGCCTGCTATAGCAGGGGTAACCTTACGGCGTCTAACGCTTACGTAAACGATGTAAATAACGAGGCCATGCCGCAAGTCCGCTCGTGAATCGCTGTATCTTTCTTATTTGCATAGGCAAATGAGAAATCGACGTAAACGCCACCTAGCGGCCAGCGTAATAATGCAACTAAGATACGACGGTGTAAGCGAATTACGCCGCTCGTATCTTAGAAGAAAGCCGGCGTATCTTCTTTTCAGAATAGCAAAAAAAGATACGGCGGCTATTCTTAGTATTTACGCAGCGTATCTATAGATACGCTGCGTAAATAGCTTTCTGAATATGGCCCATGGTGTTACACTCTAATTAACTCAAAACACCTGTATATGCTCTGAGGAAGGGGGTGCGCCCCCGAAATGCGTTAGCTGTACCCCGTGTTCTGTGCATGCCAATGCACTGTGTATATGGTCTTTTGTCAGTTGCATTTTGTGAGTACCCACTCTTACACAAAAATGTCTTATTATTAAATTATCTCTGGTAATGCACTAGGTGTGCGCGCCTTCCATTTCTGTTTTTCTTGTAGGACTTGGCACCTGCCCACACTGCCAAAAGGGTTTGCCCAATCAGGGTACAGTAAAAGCCAGGTCAGGAAAGGAAGAGGATGAATGAGCGCCCCCCTCCTGAACCATACCAAGCCACATGCCCACAACATGGAAGGGTAGGTGCTTTGGGGCGGGACAAGTGTAGTCGTTTTGGTGGTCTGCAGGCAGGGGGCGTTTATCAAAAGCTGAAAAGCCCCCTTTAGGAAGGGGGCTTCCAGATCCCAGGCCCCCCATGTAAATGAGTATGGGGTACATAGTACCCCTACCCATTCTCTAAAATAGTGTTAAAAAGTAATAAAAAAGAGGCATTTTTGACAATTCCTTTATTAAAAAACAAAACAAAAACAGTATCCCCTGATCCATCATCATTCATGCCACCTGCCACACCAGAAAATAAAAAAAACGCTCTGCACTTTTTTACAGTTTGACAGTTCTTATATAGGTAAGGATGGGCCACCTAGTGACGTCACCTGGTGGAACTGCCACCGGTCTGTGACATCACAAGGGGGAGGTGCCACCCGGTGACGTCACCAGGTGGCCCCATCCTTACCTATATAGGAACTGTCAAACGACAGAGGAGGCATTTGGCATTCAGCCGTGAATGAGTGCAGAACGTTTTTTGGGTGCAGCGGGTGGCATGATTGACAATTACATTTTTGCTGCAGCATGCTCTATGCAGGCTACAGATGCGCCACTTTGCAGGCAGACTAAGGAAAAAAGCAGTATATTTAAAGGAACTTTTTGTTTTTATTGTTGCACTTAAAGCATCATTAAAATCACTGGCCCAGATTCACATACAATTAGATTCGCGTAGAGTATCAGAAATACACTACGCCGCCGTATTTTACCTGGCTCTACGTGGAATCCCGGTAGATTTTGTCTTGTAAACTACGGCGGCGTAGTGTATTTCTCCCGGCGCAAGCCATCTACGCGAGTAGGGGGCGTGAAGCATTTAAAATAGGTGCGTTCCCGCGGCGATCGAACTGCGCATGCTCCGTTCAGAAATTTCCCGCCCTGCATTGCGCGAAATCACGTTGTTACGTCATTCGTTGTTTGAGTAGCGTCGTTTACGGACATTCCTATTCCCGAATGAGTTACGTAAAAAAAAAAAAAATTAAATTTGACACGGGAATGACGGCCATACTTAACATGGGCTACGCACCATTAGACCAGCAAATAGCTGGTCTAACAGTACGTAGCAAAAAAATGACGTAAGCGATTGCGAAGACCACTCGTATCTTCGTGGATCGCCGTAAAAAGTCATTTGCATATTCCGACGCTGAAAACGACGCGGACTCCTCCCAGCGGCCGCAAAAATATCGCAGCGTAGATCCGAAGGCTTACGAAGACGTAAGCCTCTCGGATCGAAGCCCGAAGCCGCCGTATCATGGTTTGAGGATTCAAACTAGTGATACGGCGTGCGAAATTTGAAATTACTCCTGTCTAACACCAGTTAGACAGGCGTAATTGCTCTGTGAATCTGGGCCACTGTTCCTAAAAAAAAAAGAAGATTTTTCCTGTTCATCTCCCTCAGGTCTCGTACACACAAAGGTTTTCCTCGACAGAATCTATCAAGAAACTTGGTTGCAGAGCTTTTTTGCCATGGAAAACGATCGTGTATATGTTTTTCATCGAGAAAACTGACGTGGAACTCAACGAGAAAAAAAGAGAACAAGTTCTCTTTTTTCTCGTCGGGAGTCTCAATTTCCTCGTTGTGCTTCTCATCGGGCTGGTTTACGACGAGAAACACGTTTGTGTGTATGCTTAGAAACCCGTGCATGCTCAGAATAAAGTATGAGACAGGAGCGCACCTTGGGTAAAAGTAGCATTCGTAATGGAGATAGCACATTTGTCACGCTGTAACAGACTGAAAAGCGCGAATTGTCTCTCACCATCTTTTACTTAACACGCAGTAACATGAGATTAGCAAAAGCAGCCCCAAGGGTGGCACCAGTGGAATCAAACTTCCCCTTTAGGCCGCGTACACACGATCAGACATGTCCGATGAAACTTGTCCGCAGACCAGTTTCAGCGGACATGTTCGATCGTGTGTACGCTGCCTTACAGTGCCGTCGTATGTGTTGTACGTAACCGCTTTGAGAACGACGAGATTTTGTCTTGACAGTGTGTACGCAAAGAAAGCTTGTGAAGATTCTCGACAAGCCTAACAAGGAACTCATCGAGGAAAACGATGTTTCATTTACGACGAGTTCCTCGGTCGTGTGTACGAGTCCATAGACTTTAATGAGGTTTGCTGTTCGGGGTCACAACTTTTCCCCTGTTCGGGAGTTCTGCTTCAAACCGAACAGGTGGGTGTTAATTGTTTTATTAAATTACTGAAATAAAATAACTTTTTAATGATATTCACATTTTTTGAGATACACCTGTATATAGATATTAATCTATCATTAATGCTTCACAAAAGACACTTCTCCATATTTTTTGAACTCAAGGTTCAGAGATCAGTTATCTAACCTCTAGCATTATAGTGGAGTCCTTTCATATCTTTATGCTGGTTCCACAGTGCATTGAGTTGGTGCTCAACTCAACACATTTCATAGCTTGTAGCTAATGCTGATTGTTCGGGACCTAAGATACCTATAGTAATTATTTATTCCCAAGCTATGTCACAGGTGCAGTCATACTATCCCCCACAGGCAGATGTGGGGATAATCAGTGGAGAAGGAAGATCAGGATTCTACTTATATCATCTAGTGGGCTATCTGGGGTGTTGGATTAACTGGGTTCAAACATTTACTTCTTAATACTTCATGACTTCTAATGCCCTGTACACATGATCGGAATTACCGATGGAATAAAATCGAATGGAATTTTCCATCGGAATTCCGTTCAAGCTGTCTTGCATACACACTGTCAGACCAAATACCGACCGTCCAAAACGCGGTGACGTAAAACCAGTGCTTTAAGTGGGCCAAAAGAGGTGCCGGTACTCTATTAGGTGCCGGTGCCCCCCCCCCCCCCAATACTGAACATGAAAATACCCTTAGAAAGTACCCTGAAAAAAAGCTACTGTAGAAAGAGCTACTGAACATAAATAAAATGTGCAAAAGGGTATTGAACAAAATGTTGTACAAAATGTACATAAAATAAATTATAAAAATTATAATAACATACTAACCTCTAGACCCCTATACATTACACAGCACCCTGCACCCCTTTACTTTACACAGCACCCTGCACCTCTAGACCCCTTTACATTACACAGCACCCTGCACCTCTAGACCCCTTTACATTACACAGCACCCTGCACCTCTCTGGGCCCCTTTACATTACACAGCACCCTTCATCTCTGGGCCCCTTTACATTACACATCACCCTTCACCTCTGGACCCCTTTACATTACACAGCACCCTGCACCCCTGGGCCCCTTTACATTACACAGCAACCTGCACCTTTAGACCCCTTTACATTACACAGCACCCTGCATCTCTAGACCCCTTTACATTACACAGCACCTCTAGACCCCTTTACATTACACAACACCCTACACCCATGGACCCCTTAACATTACACAGCACCCTGCACCTCTAGACCCCTTTACATTACACAGCACCCTGCCCCTTTACATTACACAGCACCCTCACCTAGACCCCTTTACATTACACATCACCCTGGACCCCTTTACACATCACCCTGGACCCCATTACATTACACAGCACCCTGCACCTCTAGACCCCTTTACATTACACAGCACCCTGCACCTCTAGACCCCTTTACATTACACAGCACCCCACAGTTCTGGACGTGTGTATGTTACAGACACCCCCTTACCAGTTCTGGACCCCCTGCATGTTAAACAGACCCCTGTACAGTACAGACAGCCCCCATTCAGTGCAGTCAGTCCCCCCTACAGTTCAGACACCCCCAACTTTCCACCCCCCCCCCCCAAAGTGCAGACACCCCCTACAGTGCAATCAGTCCCCCCTACAGTGCAGTCAGTCCCCCCTACAGTGCAGTCAGTCCCCCCTACAGTGCAGACACCCCCTACAGTGCAGTCAGTCCCCCCCTACAGTGCAGTCAGTCCCCCCCTACATTGCAGACACCCCCCCTACATTGCAGACACCCCCTACATTGCAGAGACACCCACCCCCACAGTGCAGACCCAGACCTCCCCTACAATACACTACAGCCCCCCCCTTCAGACCCACAATGTATGTAACTTGCCTGTCGCTTAATCATCACCTCAGCACGAGAGGGACATGATGCAGGCACGTGACGAGTAGTCTACACGGAGGAGGGGGACTCGGGAGGCGGTGGCTTCACTCTGCTGCGTGATGTGAGACAGCAGCAGAGACAGAGCGGGTGTCACTCGAGCGCGGCGAACACCCCCCCCCCCAGGCTCTCCATGTGTTTGCCGGTGCCGCGCCGCTACTGCATTTTTCTTACCTGCCTGTCACTATCAGCGCTGCTTAAACCCGCGGCTGCCCGTTCCCGCTTCAGTCGTGGAGGGGGGGGGAGTCACCATCCTGACACCCCCCAGTGTGTGGCACCCGGGGCGGTACGCCCCCACCGCCACCCACTTAGTACGCCATTGGCTGCAGCTAGAGTATAGCCAGCCCAGTCCAGCACTGAATATGATGATCATCATATTCCTGGCCTGGGGCTGCATTCCGGTATGGGAAACCCACGTACTGGGCGCACGGAGAGGTGCTGGTACTCTCCAGGGCCATTTTTGGAAGTGGCGGTACTGAGTACCGCCGCGTTCCGGCCCAGTTAAAGCACTGCGTAAAACACTACGACAAGCCGAGAAAAATGAAGTTCAATGCTTTCGAGCATGCGTCGACTGTATTCTAAGCATGCATGTTTTTTTCTCTGTCGGAGTTCCACACAGACGATCAAAATTTCAGATAGGAATTTTTTCCATCCATGTTCTTTTTCTAAACCGAATATCCGATAAAAAAATTCTGTCTGATTTTTTTCATCGGAAATTTCGATCGTGTGTACAAGGCATAAGAGAGATGGCTTGCTTGCCTTCCAGTAATACATCAGGGATCCCAAGGATTTCAGTAAATCACTGCAAGGGCCAGTAAATTTCATAGACCTCTAAGCAGCCACAGATTTACCACAAGACTGCAGCTTTCAAAAGTCCCCGCTAAAACCTGAATCAGTTAAAAAGGGACATTTGTGCTAAGAAAGCAAAAGGGTCAGTTCAGAGTGCTGACAACTTTCTTCAAGGCTTTCCAATAGTATACACATAACATTCTTCCATTCACGACCAATGGTGATTTAGACCAAAGCAGATGAATCCAGTCTATACAGTCATGGAATCCTCTCAGCCACTTGTCCCACTCTGACCAATATAAATCACTTAGGCCGCGGAGGGACATGTCCGATGGAAACGTTTTCATCGGACATGTCTCCTCTGGTGTACACACCATCGGATCAAAATCCCCCCTGGCAGACAGCGCGGTGACGTGGCGGTGACGTTTACCCACCACGTCACCGCACCAGGAAGTAAAAAACTTCCACGCATGCGTCGCATCCATTCGACGCTTGTGCGGGCAGATATGTCCGCTGGTTAGTGTACTAACCAGCGGACATATCCGACGGACATGTCTCCGGCGGACAAATTTTAAAGCAGGCTTTAAAATTTGTCCACCGGTTAGACATGTCCGCTAGCCCATACACACGATTTGATTTGTCTGCTAAACTGGTCTGTCGGATCAGTTTCAGCGGACACATTTGATCGTGTGTACGCGGCCTTACAGCTGCAAATTTAATGGCTTTCATAAAATTTTAAACATCCAAACGAGGTTAGAAGGCTGAAAATGTTTAAGAGACTTTACATTTTGATAGATGCAAATCCCAGCTGCTGGTGAGTTTAATATTATGTTGAAATACTGAAGAAAGTGAAGAAAGTATCTTTAATAAAAAATGGTTGGATGTTTAGTGTATGAGGAAGCTTTACTGTATGTACTCACTACAGCAACTATGTTTGATTATCATGATTAGCAACTAAGAATTATATAATTACCACCAGGTATAGGATCTGGGAACAAAGCAGTAACAGTTGTGACCTAGTCCCAACTTCAAGAGGGGGCCATGCTGGATAATGCCAGGCAAATGTTTTAAATTGTAAACTCTAATGAGCAGGGCCCTCTGATTCCTCCTGTATTGAATTGTATTGTAACTGTACTGTCTGCCCTCATGTTGTAAAGCACTGCAAAATCCTTTCTTGCATTAAGAGAGGTATGGACTCCAGAGAGAGAGATATAATTTTGCCCCTGTACAATTAATTAAACAGAGGCGTCGTTAGGCCCTGGCTAGGGGGGCTGGAGCCCCGAATGTGCCTCCGAAAAGCCCCAAGTCTCATGGCCCCAGGTCTGAATTATTAGCCCCGAGTGAACGGGACTGACTTCTGATCCCGAGCGCTGCCGAATGCAGCCGAGTGCCATAGCTGCAGGTCCGCCTTCTGGAGCCAGCGCAACGCCTGTGATGGACGTCCCACTGGTCCAATGCCATGTCCGCGGGACGTGTGACGTCCATCATAGGCGCTGCAGAGCTCCAGAAGGCGGGAATTACAAATCCGGTGCGTGGGTACTGCTGATCGTTCAGCTCCTCCACCATCCCAGGGATAACAGTGCAGCGCCGCTCAGCAGACTGCCTGCAGTGCAGTGTGCACAGTGTGACCGGGAACCCGCGGACATGGCATGCAGCTTGAGCTTCTAACAAGAAGCTGCCTGCCACACTTCTTCTCCCCCCCTCCCTCGGAGCAGTTGAATGCACAAGATGGCTCCCGCGGCAGCCCATCAGCTTAAAGCAGCTCCTCGTGCTCTGGACACAGCCCTCCACAGCATGGAACCTCCAAGTCCAACTTCCCAGTCACGATTGCCTGCAGTCTCCACACCGCTGTTTCCATGAGGTAAGCCTTTTAATTGCTAATGCACCTAGGTAACAACATTAAGCTCTTTTCAGATGTCATAATGTTGTGTGTCCCTAAGAGCTTTCTCACATGCTTATTTCATGTGTAACTGACATACAAACACACACTGACTTGAACACACTGACTTAGAGTGTGTGTGTGTATGTCAGTTTGTGTGTATGTCAGTGTGTGTATGTCAGTGTGTGTGTATGTCAGTGTGTGTATGTCAGTGTGTGTGTATATGTCAGTGTGTGTATATGTCAGTGTGTGTATATGTCAGTGTGTGTGTATATGTCAGTATGTGTATATGTCAGTGTGTGTATGTCACTGTGTGTGTATGTCAGTGTGTGTATATGTCAGTGTGTGTGAATATGTCAGTGTGTGTGTGTACTGACATATATACACACTGACATTATTTATATATAATATATATACACACTGACATATGCACACACTGACATGCACACACTGACATTTAGGTCAGTGTATGTAGGTCAGGGTATGTGTCAGGTAGGTCACACAACCCCACTGCTCAGCCAAAAAAAAAAATGCGCCACTCCACCGAGCCCGCGCATCCCCCCCCCCTGCCTGCTTCGGGCTGAAGCCCCTGGTCTTTTCGATACCTAGCAACGCCCCTGCATTAGTAAGGCCTCGTACACACGATCGAATTTGTCCGCTGAAAACGATGGACCGTTTCAGCAGACATCTCCGATCGTGTGTATGGGCTAGCGGACAGATTTGTCCATCGGACAAATTTCAAAGCATGCTTTGAAATTTGTCCGCTACAAACCTGTCTGTCGGATATGTCCGCTGGTTAGTACGGGAAACCAGCGGACATATCCTCCCGCACATGCGTCGTATCCTGTGAATGGATCCGACGCATGCGCGCGGAAGTGTTTACTTCCTGGTGCGGTGACGTGGCGGCGTCAACGTCACCGCCACGTCACCGACACGTCAGCGCGCCGTCTGCTGGCGGGGATTTTGGTTTGCTCGTGTGTACACGCGAGCAAACCAAAATCCCAGCAGACAGATTTGTTCAAATCTGTCGGACGGACAGATTTGAACAAATCTGTCCGCTCGTGTGTATGGGGCCTAAGACCTCATCTGGAAGATGCAGTTCAGTTTTGGGCACCAGTTCACAAAAAGGATATCGGGGAAACTGGAGAAAGTGCAGAGAAGGGCAACCAAACTGATAAGAGGCATGATGGAGCTCAACTACGAGGAACGATTAGAGGAACTGAATTTATTCACACTTGAGAAGATGAGATTAAGGGGGGATATGATCAACATATTTGCACAATAAACAAAAAAAGAGCAACAATTTTGAAAAATAAAAACAATGGCCCAGATTCACAGAGCGATTACGCCTGCGCAACAGGAGATGCGCGTGCGTAAGTCTAAATGTGCGCGTGCGTTTCGTTGCGCGGCATCCCCAGAACGAGATACGCAAAAAAAATTTTTTTTGTCCCGCGTAATTTCGTTAGACTGGCGCATCCGTCCGCGCAAAAGTGCGATAGACACACCATTGATTTGCTAGTCAAATATGCTAATGAGGGACTTACGGGGATCCACAAAACAACATTGGGGCAGCGCAGGCGACGCAGTGTGCGCAACAGCAAAATGTCCTGTCTAAAATTAGAGCTGATAAAAGCTGGTCTAAAAAAAGAAAAAAAGTCTACTTGTTAGATAAAGCAACACTGTTAGTGAGGAGCTCAGCAGTCACACGTGTTGCTCAACAATCTGTATGCCAACATGCCAGGGGCATCGTCGCGCATAGCTATACTACTGACTTTAGATGAACAAAGAAGGAGGAGGGCACGGAGGATGGCACGGAGGATGGCACGGGAGATGATATACCGCACCCGCATAGACCTGTTTGGCATGAGTGATTCTGAGGTGTATCGCATCTTCAGATTCACCCCTCATGCCATCCTGGAATTAACCACAACCCTGCAGGATGACATCACCAGCCCAACACACCGCTCACATGCAGTGCAGCCACTGGTCAAGGTCCTGGCAACACTCCATTTCCTTGCCAGTGGCTCTTTTCAGCGTACAAGTGGAGTGGTGGCTGGGATGTCACAGTCCTCCATGAGCAGATGTGTGCACCAGGTTGTCCCTGCAATCCTCAGACGCATGGCCAACCAAATCATCAAACCCACCACTGAGGACCTGCGGCTGAAGGCAATGACAGATTTCTACAGAATTGCCAGATTCCCACGCACTGTGGGGGCCATTGATTGCACACATGTGGCACTCCAGCCCCCCCAGGAGACAGAGCACATGTACCGCAATCGGAAGCATTGGCATTCCATCAATGTACAGGTGATAGTCGATGCCCAAGGCCTCATATGGCACGTCCGTGCCAAACACCCAGGGTCCAGCCATGACAGCTACATATACAATCAATGCCACATCCGAATGGAATTAGATCAGAACGTGTATGGGGACACCTGGCTGGTTGGTGAGTGACATGGGTGGCAGGCATGACTATCCCCTCCCATGATGCACATCACAAGGGGCACATGCATCACTAACATCCTCCTGTCTTTTCCCTTCCAGGTGACTCTGCATATCCACTGGGACCCCATCTCATGACTCCTATCCGGAACCCCCAAACTCCAGGAGAGGAAAGATACAATCAAGCACATGCTCAAACACGAGCAGTGGTGGAGCGCACCTTTGGCATCCTAAAGTCACGTTTCCGATGCCTGGATAAGTCTGGGGGTACCCTCTTGTACTCCCCAAACTTCGTGTGCCAGATCATCGGTGCATGTTGCATGCTGCACAACTTTGCAGAAAGAAAGGGCCTGCAGATTGACCTACGTGATGACCTGACCCCTGAACCAGACAATCCCCCCCTAACCGAGGTTAACCCGTCTTCTGAGGGAAGAGCAGCCAGGAGACAACTCACATTGGGCATCTTTGCACGTTAAACACACACATTAATTATGGCACAATGAGAATGCATGCATGCACACCACTGTGGTCCCTAGCACACACACCCCACATCCACATCAAATTGGATTGGCACCAGTCCACCATGCTGGACTTGTGAGCAGCAACGCCACGCCAAGGCTCCAATTATGTCACTGTACATTCATACACCATTCACACGGACCTGGGGATCACTTCTCCCTGGTCCTGGGGAACCCTTCTCCACCAAAATTGAGGGTGACACCCCTTTTCCGGCAGGAATATTACCCCCACATTCACACAGCATTCACAACCCAAAAAAAAAAAAAAATGACCTGCAAAATCAAAAAATTTCCAGCAAAAAAAAAAAAAAAAAAAGACAAAAAAAAAAAAAAAATTAGAAAAAAAAAAAAAATTGGGGGAAAAACAAATTACTGCCCTCTGCGTGAGCCACGCCTGGGGCGCCCCCGGCCACGGCCCCGGCTTCTCAGGGGAGACTCATGGGGAAGGGGTAAAACCGGGGAAGGAGGATCAGCCCCTGATCTCTGCCCACCTGGTGGCCTGCCCTCCAAGGCCACAGCAATTCTGTCCAGGGCAGCACCAACTGTTGCCGTGTTGGCCTGGATAGCCAGGGTAAGGGCCCTCACATCCTGCCCAACGCCTGCTGATGTCGTCTGCAGTTCATTTAGGCAGGTTGTGAAAGCCCGGGAGTGGGAGTCCAGGTTCCCCAGCGTATCCTTGATGGAGGACAGGCTCTCCTCCATCCGCACCAATGTCTGGCTGACCTGTCCAGATGGCGGGTCTGGAGGAACTGGTCCCTTCTCAGGGTGGCGGGCAGGAGATCGGCCAACCCCCTAGTGGTCTGGGATGACATCCTGCCTCCAGCTGATGCTTGTGGCCGGGGAGAAGGGGAGGCCCTTGTGAGGGGAGCCATGTTGGGGGAGGAGGGGGGGGGCTCCCCCTTAGGGAGGCCTGCCTGCTGGCAGCCAGAGGGGAGGAGTCCTCAAAACCCAAACGTCCAGTGCCTGACATGGACTCCTCCTCCTCACGATTCTCCTCCTCCTCATGATTGTCCTGCTCCTCATGATTGTCCTCCTCCTCTTGAACCTCCTCCGCGGACTCCGGCCTTGTTGGGGGGGCCTCATTAGGCTGCTGTCCTGGGGTTGGTGCGGTCAGGCCAGATGGCCCTGCACCCTCCTGCACATCTGTGGATGACACAAAACATTCACAGGTTGGAGGATCCACACACTTGCCACATATTCCCTTTCACCCCCTCCCCCACACATGCTACACACCTGATATTAAAAAAGAAAACAACTTACCTGGCACCACGGGCTCGGGACTGGAGTCAAAGCCGGGCAGGCCCTCAACTTCATGCCGATGAAAGGTCAGGGCCACCGCACGCTCCTCCGCTGTCAGGCTAATACGGCATGGTGGGCCCCCTCCTGTGCCCCTGGCATGGGCATGCATTCTGGCCAACTTCTTTTTGACCAGACGCCAGAGGTCATTGATTCTTTTGTCAATCCCAGACCTGGTCCATGTCTCCCCCTGCCCCGCAGAATTCACCTGGTCAGTGATCCTATCCAAAATCTCCCTCCTCCTGGCCGGGGTGGTGTTGGCACTCTCTGGGCCGTGGAGGTAACGCCCATACTCGCTAATGGCCCGGGCAAGAATCTGTTTTTCCACAACTGTAAAATTAAGCTTTCGTTTTCTCTCAGTCATCCTTCCAAAAAAAAACAGTCCCAGTCAACAAAATTCACGCACACAAACAAGCACAACCAATCACAAAAAAACACACACAGAGAGAAAACTACTCACCAAGAAACAGTCCCCAAAAAAAAAAAATACAGCAGGAAAAGAAACAAAAAGAAATATATCAATCAAACAAACAGTCTCTCAAACACTTATCAAAAACCACTTTCAAAAATCTAACAACAACCACTTGATCACACAGAACACTAATCTGACAACTACAAAACACACCGCAACGAACAACAAGAACAAAAGCACTTTGTTAAATGGGAAGGGACAAAGGGATGTACTTTTGCAAAGGAAGTGCGTTTGTGTGTGTCTATTTATGCTGTTTGCGTAGTTCACAACGTTGCCCTAGTCCATTTCCAATTTCACTGATTGCGCCGCTCCCGAGTTGTGAGCATGCGCACATCGGAGCTGACATGGTCTCGTTCAAGCACGCATGCGCGAGCCGGCCGGCCCTTCATTTGCATGGGGTCACGGCTCATTTCAATGTAACACGCCCACGTCCCTCCCAATTTGTATTACTCCTTCTTACGCCTCTGGAAAAACGTTACGTATGCGCAATTTCCTGCGCAAAAGCTACGAGAATAGGGTGATTACGCGGCAAAATTGCGCACGTCTAACGTAAAGGCGGTGCGCTACGCCGGTCCAATAATGCGCAGATGTACCTGAATCTGGGCCAATATTTTTAACTTTTTGCTATCATAAATATCCCAAATTTAAAAAAAAAAAAATATTATTTCTTCCTCAGTTTAGGCCGATATGTATTTCTCTACGTATATTGATTGGTTTGCGCAAAACTTATAGCATCTACAAAATAGGTTATTAATTTATGGCATTTTTATTTTTTTCCTTTTTTGTCTAGTAATGGTGGCGATCTGCGATTTTTGTCAGGACTGTGACATTGCAGACCCTTGACACTATTTTGGGACCATTGACAAATATACAGCGATCAGTGCTATATATATATATATATATATATATATATATACTGTATATATATATATGCACTGATTACTGTATAAATGTCACTGGCAGGAAAGGGGTTAACACTAGGGGGTGATCAAGGGGTTAAATGTGTTACCTAGGGAGTTTAAACTGTGAGGGAGGGGACTGACTGAAGGAGGTGACCGATCAGTTTTCCTATATAAAATGAACACACGATCTGTCTCCTCTCCCTGACAGGATGTGGATCTGTGTGTTTACACACACAGATCCACGTCCCTGCTCTGTGAAGAGCAATCACGGGTGCCCGGCGGACATGGTGGCTGCCAGGCCGTCATATTAAAAAGATGGAAAGAGGTTAAAAAGGCCTGGATTATTTCCTAAATGTACATAATATAACTGGGTATCAACATTTATAGGTAAAGTTGATCCAGCGAAAATCTGGTTGCCTCTTGAGGGTTCAGGAAGAATTTCTTTTCCCCTGCTGTAGAAAATTGGAGCATGCTTTGTTGGGGTTTTTCGCCTTCCTCTGGATCAACTGTGGATATAGGATTGTGTATATGGGATTGTATATTTTCTTCTTTTTTTTTTGGTTCAACTAGATGGACTTTTTTCAAGCTGATTAAATATGTAACTGTGTAACTGCGCAAACTGTTGGCGATGTATAAATCATAATAATAATGGATCCACCCATGCAGAACTGTGCAAGAAAGTATCTTATAATTGTCACAATGACTCCCCATCTATTCTCTGTACATGGTTATATCATGCCACATAAGTGCATAGGAGACATAGGAAATAATTAGTGCTCTGTGCGTAGGCCATGTAACTTCCCTATGCAACATTGCTCTGGAACCTCTCTTCTCCCCATTTTCTATATCACTATAAGTGAACAGCAGGACTGTAAAGTGAGAGAAGAGAAGGAATGCCCAGGAAGGAGGGGTGCACAAGGGTCTTAAATTGGCACTGGGGTGTCTAATGGTATATCCATGCCACTGTGATAACCTTTCAAAATCTAAGCCCCCATTACTAACTTTCAATTAATTTTTCTTGTTCAAATATTTTAAAGAAGGAAGAACAGCAAGTATAACACAATCTGTATATAGCTGTAGTAAATCATAGAAATAAGGATGTGTTATGGCAAGCCAGCAAAGATGCATCCCAGATGCTATAAATAAGTGGTTACAAATAACCATAATGCATAATAGGTTTATTAGGTTAATCACTTTTTCCCAGCTAAGCTATAGTGTTGGGGGGGGGGGTGGATGACCCAGGAGATATGGATTTATAGCAAAAGCCCCTAGAGCTGAATGACATTTGGAGGTCAAAGAAATGAAGGGTTGTGGGGCTCGGCTATCTAAGGGTGCAAAGGTTATCGACGCAAACACGGTGACCCCATGAAAACTTAGCCTTATGCAGGGGCGGACTGACAACTCATGGGGCCCCCGGGCAATAGAAGATTATGGGGCCCCTGGGCTTACAGATGGCCACCACGCCAGGAGGCAGTGCAGAGGCGGGGCAGCTAAATTCTCTGGATTTTCACAAAAGCATGTCGGTTTCGGACATATCAGGGACAGATGTAAAAAAAAAAAACATAGATTTTTACATACTGTCCCTGGTTTTACTGAGCCTGGCAACCCTGATGGGGCCCCCTAGTGACATGGGGCCCTCGGGCAGTGACCGAGTGTCTCAATGGTCAGTCCGCCCCTGGCCTTATGCATAAACAGGTTCTTTCAGCAACAATATGTGAGAGGCAGGCATCTGGTGATTGCTAGAGCCCACAGGATGGCTGGAGGAAATAAAAAAATAGAGACAGAGATCAAGGTGGGAAAGTTTGGGGGGAGGATAAAATAGAAGAGTGGGACCCCAGGGGCAAGGGCAAGCAAAGCGTCTTACTGGGAGGTTTCAGAAGTACGTGTCGGCATATAAATCAAAGGGAGAATAGCGTATTGTCAACGTCAGATGGTAAATAGTAGTACACCCATGTTTTCTACAGTCGTCCATACTTACTAACGCTATCTATCAGGACTGCCTCGACCTTGGAATGTATCATTCCCCGGGTAATTCTGTGTTTAGTTTTGAGGACACCAAGGTGGGGAGATTTCCAGGCTTTTGGAATGGTTGGCTTTGCTGTGGTTGTAACCTGCAGGAGTAATGCAAGTATGGCAAGGCCATAGCTGGGTCAATGCTTAAAGGAACACTAAAGGTTCGTTTTTTATTAGATCAATTGATTGCTGTAAGCTAGAGCATTTAAATATCATTTTCCTCGTTTTTCCTTTTGACTTCCAAAATACAGTAATCCAGGTTTGAAAATGCCATTTCCTGTCTCTCCTCTTCTTGCTTTCCACCAGCATCTGCATGGTGGAAAGCAGAATGTGCTCACCCCCTCCCTATGACTACAGCCCTGCGTGAAGATGCTCTCTTATCCCTCACAGGCATGGAGGCTAAGCCTAATGGGAACTGTAGTTCCCATTAGGCCGTGATGTAGCAAGAATGAATGAGAACCGCAAACCAGGAAGTCAGTGAGAATAACGATTCAGGAGTGACAGAGGTGAATAAAACAGCTCGATTTCAACAGGTATCAAACTAGTTATAATGCAAAACATTACTTTTTACTTTATCAGCTACTGTCAGACTTTAATTTAAAAGGGAAAATATTTTTGTCTTTACAACCCCTTTAAGACAAACAAACAGAGTGGTAAGTATATTAAAAATGTTGACCTAGAAGGTTTGAACTATCGGACAGCTTCATCCGCTTTATTTTAAAATTTTATGGCAGCTAAAAAAATGTGTGACTAATTTCACCCCAACTTTACGCTAATGTTGTTTTGTTAGGGGAACTGCTGAGCCATAATTGATGCTAGCTAAAAAGTCATATGCAACTTCTTGTTTAATTTGCTAGAAATCCACATGTATACTTTTAAGAATGCATAACGTGTGGGTAATGATAACCTACTTAAATGGCAAGCCATATTGCTTTAACATCATTATATGTCAAGAGTCAAAACAAATATCTGCAGGGAATCAAAGATAAACTTCAAGCGAACAGCTAAAAACATGAAATACAGTACATTTAAGGGAGCTGTTTTACCTGCTAAATGATTTGCATTTCTGCCCATCCAGTTGTGAGATTTATACAGCCCTGTCAAACAGCATAGCCAAGTGGATGACACCACTTTCTCTGTTACATTTATAGACTGCATAACATTTTTGTACGACAGAATACAACATCAGAAGTGACATAATTGTGTTGAACAGTTTTGTATTCTTTTGTTTCTGAGTATGCGTAGTCTTTTTTTTCCGTACGAAAACAGTACTAGTGAAACGAAAATCGGACGTTGAGTTCAAAAATTTTATAGTCTGCACATCCAGCTTTTGTCTGACCAAAAAGCGAAATCGGTTGTCGAAAACACCGTACTAACAATCCGAAAATCCGCATAGAGCATGTAGTATGAATTTTTCCATCCGATTTTTGAATCGTGTGTACAGGCCTTAAAGTGACACTAAAGGTTCACTTTTTTTTTTTAAATAACAAACATGTCATGCTTACCTCCACTGTGCAGTTCATTTTGAACAGAGTGGCCCCAAACATCCTCTTCTGGGGTCCCACGGCAGCTCTCTCGTCTCCTCCCCGCAATAGATAACCCCTCTGAGAAGCTCTCTACCGAGGGGGTTACCTTGTGGGTGCGTTCCCCTGATAGACAATCTGTGTCCATAGCTGCCGAGTGTATGACTCGGCCCTGCCCCCCCCGGCGTCTGTATCATTGGATTTGATTGACAGCAGCGGGAGCCAATGGCTGCGCTGCTCTCAATCTATCCAATGGAGAGCCCAGAAGCAGTGGAGAGAGTGATGCGGGATCACGCCCACTGAAATGCGGGGCTCAGTTAAGTAAAACGAGGGGGGGGTTGTGGGGCCGGACAGTGCAAGGTGTTTTTTCACCTTAATGCATAGGATGCATTAAGGTGAAAAAACACGAAAGTTTACAACCCTTTAAGTAAAATTCAGGTACTTATACAAATTGCATTTAGCAAATATATTTACTAATTATCAAATACATAGCTGCAATATTGTGTGTTTTAAATATCTGCCCGGGGTTAATGCACGTGCTTAAGGGTCCTTACACACGGAGCGGTCCGTTTTTCGGTCCGCTCCGTGTGTCCGTCAGCTCAGCGGGGGGTCTCCGCTGAGCTGTCGGGCGGACGGGGCGGTCCCCGCACACTGTGCAGGGACCGCCCCGTCTCTCCTCCGCTCTCCCCTATGGGGAGTCGGATGGAAACGGACCGTCTGTCCGTTTGCATCCGATCCGTTTGCCCGGACGGAAGAAAAATAGGACATTCTTCCGTCCGCAAAAACGGATGCGGATCGAGCGGACGTTAGCGGATGCATCATCCGCTAACGGATCCGCTCCCATAGGGACCCATTACAAGTCCGTAAACGGACTTGTAATGAGCGGACCGTTCGTCCGCTAGTGTGAAAGGGCCCTTAACAGGCAGCATGTTGCTGCAAATTCATTAAGAATATCCCACCAAGACAACACCTTTTTAACATCGCATACCATTGTGGTGCTCTACATTGCATTGTGTGCTGGGCTCTACTTTACAATGCATTGGGGTGCCATTCACTGAATGGCATCAGAACACACCTCACATAGGGTGGGAAAAGTTGTGCAATGCATGTTCTAATGTGCATTGCCACAACACATAAATGTAAATGGTTCCTTAAAGGGGTTGTAAAGGAAACATTTTTTTTTTCATAATAAGCATCCTTTACCTGCAGACATTCCTCTTTTCACTTCCTCATTGTTCGTTTTTGCTCAGAAGTTGCTCTATTTCTTCTTTGTTCTGTTCACTTCCTGCTTGTCTGATTTTACTGACCACCGTGAAGGGAGACTTTACTGCGGTGGTCAGTGATGTGCTCGCCCCCTAGTGGGAACTACATCAGTGCGGCAGGACGCTCTCTACGTGTTAGAGACTTCAAGGAGGTGTGAATTACTGGGCGTGCCGCAATTCATACTGGGAAATGTAGTTCTTGCATGAACAAGTGATGCAAACCAGGAAGTGAATGAGAGAACAGAAACTAGAACGCCGGAGGTGATATAGATGAAGGAATTTAATAGGTATTTACTCACTTGTTAACTACTTGCCGACCGCCCACCGTCGTTCTACGTCGGCACTTTAAAGATGGATATCTCGATAACGGCAGCAGCTGCTGCTACACCCGAGATATCCATCTCTTCAGTGGGCGGTCGGTCAAACGATAACGGCGGTCTCCGCGGCGGATTCGTCGCGAGATCGCCATTATCAGAGGCGGGAGAGGGCCCCCCCTCCTGCCGCGCTCCCGCGCCCTCCGCCGCTTACCTGAGCCGTCGGTAGCGGCGGAGGCGATCGGGTCCTGTCTCGTGCGAGTGAGGGAAAAATGTCCCTCACCCGTCCCCATAGCTTTGCTGGGCGGAAGTGACGTCAAAACGTCAGTCCCGCCCAGCGTCTTAAAGAGAATTTTTTTTTTTTTGGTCATTTGAAAAAATTACCTTTTACATTTTTATTTTTTTGCATTTAAGCCTAAATATGAGATCTGAGGTCTTTTTGAGGTCATATTTAAGAGGACCTGTCATGCTTTTTTCTATTACAAGGGATGTTTACATTCCTTGTAATAGGAATAAAAGTGATAATTTTTTTTTTTTATTTCAGTGTTAAAAATTTGTAAAAAAAATCGCCCCGTCCCGACGAGCTTGCGCGCAGAAGCGAACGCATACGCGAGTAGCGCCCGCATATGAAAACGGTGTTCAAACCACACATGTGAGGTATCACCGCGATCGTTAGAGCGAGAGCAATAATTCTAGCCCTAGATCTCCTCTGTATCTCAAAAAATGCAACCTGTAGAATTTTTTAAACGTCGCCTATCGAGATTTTTAAGGGTAAAAGTTTGACGCCATGCCACGAGCGGGCGCAATTTTTAAGCGTGACATGTTGGGTATCATTTTACTCGGCGTAACATTATCTTTCACAATATATAAAAAAATGGGCCAAATTTATTGTTGTCTTATTTTTTAATTTAAAAAAGTGAATTTTTTCCAAAAAAACTGCGCTTGTAAGACCGCTACGCAAATACGGTGTGACAAAAAGTATTGCAATGACTGCCATTTTATTCTCTGGGGTGTTAGAAAAATATATATATATAATGTTTGGGGGTTTTAAGTAATTTTATAGCAAAAAAAAATGTTTTAGTCTCGTAAACACCGAATCTGAAAAACAGGCTCAGGGCTTAAGTGGTTAACAGAATCATTACACTATTCTGTCTGTCTACCTTGCAGACATTAATTTTAGGCAATTTTTTTTTTCCTTTACAACTCCTTTAATGAATTATAATTATCTGCATCTTAGCTTGCATGATTCTGCACATGCCAGATAGATCTGTATGTAAATATTCATATTCATGTTCCCTAAAGCATCTGTTGTAGCTGGAGGAATACATTATTTTCTGCTTTGTTTGACCATTTTATAAAGTTGGGAGGTCAACAATAGTTTAGCACCAATTGGGTGTCTATAGGAGAGGAATAGTGATTGTTTTGGAACAATGTGGGTGTGGATATTTTCACTAAAGCCTCATATACACGATCTGATTTCCATTGGAATTTTTTCCGAAGGGCTTTGGCCTTGAACTTGTTCTGCATACAGACGGCAGAACTTTTTCAGCCAACATACACAAAACAACGTTGTTTTTCAGCTCTTAAGCACCACCCTTTGGGCAGATTCTGCTAATGTTGTCTGATGGTTAGTATGGGTTCGAAGAATGCGTGTTTGTACTTTGGATTTTAGTCCAACGGACTTGTGTAGATACGATCGGATAATCCGACGGTACACATTTGTTGTTGGACAATTTGAGAGCATGGCTATCCAACATTAGTTGTTGGAAATTCTAACAACGATTGTCCGATGAAGCATACAGACCGTTGGATTATCCAATAAAACCTTTCCATCACACAATGGTTGTCAGAATATCCGATCGTGTGTATAGGCCTTTATACCAGGGGTGCCCAACCAGTGGCTCGGTGCCACATGTGGCCCGCGTAGCCCTCTGATGTGGCCCGCGACCTTCTGCTCTGGGATGGAATAGAATACGGTTATTAAAGGTACGTTTATTACTAAAATCACAGTGTATATATGGGCATATCTGTTCTGCAGTGGTTACTGGGCCGCTTTCAGTGCAGAACAGTGTACCTGCGGGTCACCTGCACTGAGCCATAAGCCCCTTTGACACGGTCAGTCCAACCCAATTGGACCCTCCATTCACCTCTAATGCCCCGTACACACGATCGGAATTTCCGATGGTTTAAAATCCGATGGAATTTTTCATCGGAATTCTGTTCAAGCTGTCTTGCATACACGCTGTCAGACCAAATTCCGACCGTGGAGACATAAAACACTATGACGAGCCAAGAAAAATGAAGTTCAAGGATTCCAAGCATGCGTCGACTTGATTCTGAGCATGCGTGGGGTTTTTCTCCGTCGGAGTTGCACACAGACGATAGGAAATTCCTATCGTTTTTTTACATCGGAAAAAATAAATAAAACATGTTCTATTTCTAAAATGCCTAAAAAGTCCAATGGGGCCCACACACGATCGGAAATTCCGATCGTGTGTACGTGGCATTAGGAGTAGCAGATGCAAATGGACTTGTGTCCGTTTACAGACACTTACCTCCAATCTGATACACAAAAAAATAAATATAGAGTGGGCACTATAGAGTAGAGTTGGCTGCCATCCACCAGCTCCGCTCATTGTGGCCCGCGACCGGTTACAAAGTCGCTTAGGTGGCCCTCGCTCTTCAAAAGGTTGGGCACCCCTGCTTTATACTGACGCTTGCTTCAGTGGACTTTTCACTTTGTGAACATGTACTTTATATATCTTTATAAGGCTTCATAATGTTTTTTTTTTTTTTTTTTTTGGGGGGGGGGGGACATTAAGCTTATGGATTGAAATTGTATGTATTATTTATGTTAGTGATTTATGTTGCTTAAAGGTCTTTGATTCACTTTCACCATAGTATTGGGGTTATTATTGTATATGAACTAAAATTGTGATTTATTTATTTATTTAAATGTTTTTGGGATTAGCACAGTTTTTACTATTATTATTAATACTTTTTATTTAAGAAAATGATTAAAGGGGTTGTAAAGGTACAATTTTTTTTTCTAAATAGCTTCCTTTACCTTAGTGCAGTCCTCCTTCACTTACCTCATCCTTCCATTTTGCTTTAAATGTCCTTATTTCTTCTGAGTCCTAGGGAGGGGGCGAGCATGACACTCCACACCAGGGAGAAAGCCTTGCATTACTGTGTTAAGTTACAGACGGAAGAACAGGAAGTGAGGTTTTCTCAGAAGTAAATAAGGACATTTAAAAGCAAAATGGAAGGATGAGATAAGTGAAGGAGGACTGCACTAAGGTAAAGGAAGCTATTTAGGAAACATTGTACCTTTACAACCCCTTTAATACAATGTCAATACATTAGTAAATTCAGAAGAGCAAGATCAGTGAGTAAATGAATAGAGGAGTAATATACAAGTGAAGGGTTTAAAATATAGGATTTGTATTCTGGTGACAAAAGCACTATGGACCTGTGGTGTTAAAATGAAGACATCTTTCTCTGCTTGTAGTAAGCAGTTGACTCTTCACCGATTCACCGATTTCTGTGCCAAATGACAAGCTCTGCACGGACCTCGGGACATTATGAAGGGTTGTAATACCTCCACAACAGAAGCAAGAAGAGTTTGGGAATAAAGTTTTAAACTTAGCTGGCATTTTAACTTACAAAGCTTTCCAGACTCAAAATGCTCCTCAGTATCCCCCCGTTTATACACCAGCAATGTATTATAAAATTAATTATATACCAAACATTTCTACTAAATGGATGTCCATGACCCTAGAAAGCGAGTAGTATTCCTATGGGACAGGGTTTCTTTTGGTCTGTAAAAGCCACTGCATGTATTTTATAGCATCAACAGGGTTAAAAAGCGAAATGTGACAAGTTACCGTGACAACCTCAGAAATGGAAACGGCAATTAGGCATAATCTAACAATCATGCATGAATCCTCCTGATACATTCTACCCTGTTATTGCTTTATCCTCAGGAGCAAAAGATTCTTACAAGCTCAATTAGGTTTTAATCACTAGTTGAGGTATAGAAGCCTTAAATTAAAGTTTACGGGTGAACAGCTTTTCCACGGGTCTTATCATTCTGAGTCCTGCTGGTAGTTTTTCTGTTTGCAGTTCAATGTTGTTATATAAAACCCAAAACTACCGACCTTAGAATTATTCTGTCTACATATTTGTGTTTAAAGCAATAGAAATTCATCTGTGTGAGCTTGAGAGCTAAACTATTTGTTTTTAGTTTTGAGGAAAACTACTATAAGAACGACATACAATATACAGTATCTCACAAAAGTGAGTACACCCCTCACATTTTTGTACATATTTTATTCTATCTTTTCATGTGACAACACTGAAGAAATTTCACTTTACTACAATGTAAAGTAGTGAGTGTACAGATTGTATAAGGCTCCATGCACACTGAAGCTGATAAACTGCAGTTTATTGGCGTTTTGGCTTTTTTTTTTTTAAAACCCATAAACTGAACTCTATGTTAGCCTATGTGCCCATGCACACCTGGGCATTTTTCAGTGTTAATGAGCTTTGGAGTTTATTGGCTTTTTTTTGAACGCCCGAAATTTGCGTTCAAAGTGCAGTTTTTCGGCAGGAAAATGCTAAAAACCGAAAAACGCGCAAAAACGTCGAAAAACGCTGGTAAAGCTGATAAAAGCTACACTGAAAAACGCTGATTAAAGCTATTGCAAAAACGCTAAAAAACATTGCAAGGCTCTCTGCAAAGCTACTGGCATTTTTTTATAGCTTTTATCAGCTTCAGTGTGCATGGAGCCTAAGGCCGCGTACACACGATCAGTCCATCCGATGAAAACGGTCCGAAGGACCGTTTTCATCAGTTAACCGATGAAGCTTACTGATGGTCTGATGTGCCTACACACCATCGGTTAAAAAAACGATCGTGTTATAACGAGGTGACGTTTACGTGTTTTAACACAACGACGTGCTGAAAAAGACGAAGTTCAATGCTTCCAAGCATGCGTCGACTTGATTCTGAGCATGCGCTACCTTTTCACCGATGCTTTTGCATACTAACGATCGTTTTTTTGACCCATCAGTCAGGCTTCCATCGGTCAAATTTTAAAGCAAGTTCTCTTTTTTTTGACCGAAGGATAACTGACCGATGGGGCCCACACACGATCGGTTTGGACCGATGAAATGGTCCTTCAGTCCGTTTTCATTGGTTTTGACCGATCGTGTGTACGTGGCCAAACAGTGTAAATTTGCTAGTGAGTACACCCCTAAGTCAAAATGTCCAAATTGGGCCCAATAATAAAGTGTCAATATTTTGTGTGGCCACCATTATTTTCCAGCACTGCCTTGGGCATGGAGTTCATCAGAGCTTCAAAGGTTGCCACTGGAGTTCCACTCCATGATGACACCACAGAGCTGGTGAATTTTAGATGCCCCACAGATGCTTAATAGGGTTTAGGTCTTGAGACATGCTTGTCAAGTCCATCACCTTTAACCTCAGCTTCCTTAGCAAGGCAGTGGTCGTCTTGAAGGTGTATTTGGGGTCGTTATCATATTGAAATACTGCCCTATGGTCCAGTCTCTGATGGGAGGGGATCATGCTCTGCTTCAGTATGTCACAGAACATGTTGGTATTCATGGTTCCCGCAATGAACTTTAGCTCCCCAGTGCCGGCAGCACTCATGCAGACCATGACACTCCCACCACCATGCTTGACTGTAGGCAAGACACAAATTGTCGCTCTATTTTTGTTGTTAAAACCGCAGTGGTGATCAAATACCAACAAAAGAAAACTCTATTTGTGGGAAAAAAGGGACGTCAATTTTGTTTGGGAGCCAAGTCGCACGACCGCGCAATTATCAGTTAAAACGACGCTGTGCCGAATCGCAAAAAGTGCTCCGGTCTTTGACCAGCGAAATGGTCCGGGGCTTAAGTGATTAAATCTTGGCATGGGGTTCCCCTTAAAATTCATACCAGACCCAAAGGAGAACCCGATCGGTTGTTAATAAGAGGTGCTTGGCTTGCTATTGTTAAGTAAGCCGTCACCTGTCTGCTCTTAAAACTCGCATCAGAACAGTATCTAAACAGATCCCCAATCCCTAACTGAGTATTGCACAGATAACTGGCGGAGCTCAAGATACACATGTCCATCTACATAAGCTGCTAAGCCACGCCCCCTCAGAGGATGTTTAACAGGTGATAAAGAGGCATTTTTTATATATATATATATTAGGAAACAATCATTCATGGATATTTGTTTATTTTTGCTACATAGCTTCTTGAATTAGTGCACTTTATCATCGTTTCACAACATTATCTTCAGTCTATTATGAATGCTGCTGCCAGATGTATCCACCTTACCAACCGCTTAGTGTCTGCCAACCCTCTCCTCCAATCCGTACATTGGCTCCCAATCACCCAGCGAATTTAATTCAAAATACTAATCACAACATACAAAGACATTCACAACTCTGCCCCGAGCTACATCACCAATCTTGTCTCCAAATATCACCCAAACTATCCTCTCTGCTCTTCTCAAGACCTCCTACTCTCAAGCTCTCTCGTCTCCTCCTCCCATGCTCGTCTCCAGGATTTCTCCAGAGCCTCTCCCACCTTTTGGAACGCTCTACCTCAATCTGTCCAGCTATCCCCTACTCTTGCTACCTTCAGGCAATTCCTGAAAACTCCTCTCTTCAGGGAAGCCTATCAAGTCTCCAACTAATCTTTTACCACTTCCATCAGCTCATTCCCCACAGTTACAACCTTTTGTAACACCTGCCCCACCTTTTTATATTGTAAGTCTTCTGAGCAGGGCCCTCTTAATCCTCTTCTATTTTATTGTATTATAACTGTATTGTCTCCCCTTTATATTGTAAAGCGATGTGTAAACTGTTGGCACTATATAAACCCTGTATAATAATAATAATAATAATTATTGCTTATTACTGAATTTTTGTCTTTTTTTTGCTGCATAGCTCCTTGAATTAGAACACCATTTTTATTATCATTATAATGCCGCGTACACACGATCACTTTTTGCGATGAAAAAAAAACAACGTTTTCAATCATGAAAAAAAACGACGTTTTTCAAACTTCATTTTCCAAAACGACGTTGCGTACACACCATCGTTTTTCTACAAAGCTCTAGCAAAGCGTGGTGACGTACACCACGTTCGACGGCACTCTTTTCCATTGAAGCTCCGTCTCATAACTTGCTTCTGAGCATGCGCGGGTTTAAAAACGTTTTGCCCACACACCATCACTTTATGACACAAAAAACTACGTTTTGAAAAACGACACAAAAAATTCAAGCATGTTGGAATTTTTTTGGGTCGTTTTTTTGAAGACAAAAAACAACGTTTTGCCCACACACGATCATTTTAAATGACGTTTTAAAAAACAACGTTTTTTTTCATCGCAAAAAACGACCGTGTGTACGCGGCATTAGTTTTAGTTGAGGTCACTTGCTAATGGTTGTAGCTTTTTCATGTGTATTTTTAGGGTGATATATTATTCTTTGGTATTTATTTTGTATATCAGTTATGGTTGGTTCGAGGTCAATTGCAGTGCACAAGTACTTTATATTAGACATGTGCAGACTGGAATATTTTGTTTCGTTTTTTCGTTTTCGTTTGGAAAATAAATGTATTTGGTTACTTCCGAAAAATCGTTTTGATTTATTTTGTTTTTCGTTGGGGAATAGCTTTCGTCCGAAAATCCAATAATACTTTGGAACGTCGAATCTTTACGTCGAATCGTACATTTCCATTCGAAAAATTCCACCTACAAGAATTCTAATGCTGTATGACTAGTAATAATGTTGAATCTATTTTCTCATGAATCGAAATCTAATCTCTGTAATGTCGAATCCATTATTTCTATAGTGTCGAACCTTTTCCCTATAATGTCGAATCTTTTCCCTATAATGTTGTATCTTTCTATATCGAATTTTTACCGCAACGAAAACTAAAATAAAGCATGTTTTATGTCGGATCTTTCGGTTTTCGTTTCTTGCGCTTTCGTTATCGTTTGTTAAAACGATAACGAAAAAAAAACAGATTTTCGGACGAAAATGCATTCTAACGAAAATGAATGCACATGTCTACTTTATATAAATTTAAAGCTTAGGGTTCACAACTTCTCGGGAAACCTGTCTGTTTGGTCACAAGAATGACGGACTAAATTATTCCCTTCTCTATAGTCACTGGCAGTGGCTGCATTCTGCTCTCTACGCGCTGTTGGCACTGTTTCCGGTTGAGCTGCCACACCACTGGGTTATTTGTGAACAGTATCTGCATTATTTTAATTCAAGTTATTTTATTGCACTGGGACTGAGTGTGTTATTCCCACCGCACCACATTGCGCCCCACCTACAACCCCCCCCCCCCCCCCCCAACTAAAAATGTAAATTAAATAAAAGTTCCAGCTATTTAGGAAGCACATCCCCAATTGCTACCAGAATACTTCAGTTCTCATGGGGTGGCCCTTTGTCTTTGGGCCATGGATCCCTCCAGTTGTTTGCCTGTGTTACCAAAGTTACCCTGGACTTCACTGTGAGTGAGGCTGTTTATGAGGGTAAGTGCAAGTAGCTATGTTCTGTACTGTTTTACCGAAGTTGTGATTCATGCTCCTTGGCATGCTGTTTTGCACTATTGCTTCTAAGTTTGTACCAGCTTAGTAAACTGAAAGTTACAGTTACTCCCTACAGCTCAACTCTTTTAGCTGCCAAAAGATCAGCACTGTGGGAGCCCCTGGCAGCAGCGGGGAGATTTCTTTCTACACTGTGCAGCAGTTAGCCGGAACACACTTCATTAGAGGTAAGTTATGTCCCTGGTGCTGTATAGCAAATAATAAATTAACTAAACGTCAGCTTTAATATATATCTGCCTGAAGTTCGACGTTATGCTGTGATAAATAAAAAGAGCAAAGCTCTGCTTTCCGGTGTTTTAGAAAACTTTTTGGGCCTGATCTTCCAAACATTCTTATTATCAAATTCTTGTTCTTTATATACCCTTTTTAATGTTAGAAGCCACTGTTGTAGAGGTACCTTTTTCTTACAGTCACAAAAGAGGTCTGTCATTCAAGCAGTGGCGGCTGGTGGGTTCTTCTTTTGGGGGGCTGCGGCACGGCATGGCACTGATAGCACCCCCCACACCCCGCCTCCCTGGGGCTGTGGCATCCTCTCCACCTCTCCTGGAGTGCGGACAGAGGTGGCTCCGGCGTTTATTCCTCATGGTTCTTCCGCCACGTGTCTCCTCTTCCACTAAAGCGCTAGGCCTCCTATTGGATCGCCTGACGATTTGGCAAATCAGAAAACAGGTTTCACGACCTGCCTCCTGATTGGGGGGGAGGAACTTTTTTGTGAAAATAGCAAAAATTCATTCGCTATCATCACGCATATGGGTGGGCTCAGAGCGCAATGCCGGGTGGGTCGCCGCTGCATTCAGGCATCATGGCTAGAGTTACTGGCCCAGATTAATAAAGCAATTACGCCTGTCTAACTGGTATTAGACAGGAGTAATTTCAAATTTTGCGCGCCGTATCACTAGTTTGAATCCTCAAACCATGATACGGCGGCTTCGGGCTTCGATCCGAGAGGCTTACGTCTTCGTAAGCCTTCGGATCTACGCTGCGATATTTTTGCGGCCGCTGGGAGGAGTTTGCGTCGTTTTGTGATGCGTCGGGATATGCAAATGTGTTTTTACGGCGATCCACGAAGATACGAGCGGTCTTCGCAATCGCTTACGTCTATTTTTTTTTACGTACTGTTAGACCAGCTTTTTGCTGGTCTAACAGTGCGTAGCCCATGTTAAGTATGGCCGTCGTTCCCGCGTCGAATTAAATTTTTTTTTTTACGTAACTCGTTCGGGAATAGAAATGTCCAGAAACGACGCTACTCAAACAACGAATGACGTAACGACGTGATTTCGCCGTGCAAAATTTGCGAACGGAGCATGCGCAGTTCGATCGCCGCGGGAACGCGCCTATTTTAAATCCTTCACGCCCCCTACTCGCGTAGATGGATTGCGACGGGAGAAATACACTACGCCGCCGTCGTTTACTGGACAAAATCTACCTGGATTCCACGTAGAGCCAGGTAAAAAACGGCGGCGTAGTGTATTTCTGATACGCTACGAGAATCGAATTCTCTCTGAATCTGGGCCACTGTGTTTATTTGAACTAGCTATAGACATAAAAGGCAATCACATCATTCTAAAATTACCAAGAGTAGTATGCAAAAAAATGTTGTCATAGGCACAGTTATTTAGAAAACACTGCTAAAACCTGTTTTGACATTTTAGAAAATGAGCCGTCATCTTTTAGGACAAACTTGTAGGTTAGATTTGGTTAACTTTCACATTGTAACCTTTACAGAAGTGCGTGGAGCTGTGCTTCACTTAAAGCTGAACTCCAGGATAAGCAAATATTGTCTAAATACAGTCATCATGTGTATTCTTCCTTAAATATTGGTGTACTTTGTGTATCTCTTCTAAACCTGTGCAGTAATCAAGTGAGAAATGTTTCCTCTGTGCAGGAGCTAACTGTAATAAAGACCAGTCACTGCTGCTTTCTCACCTTGTGCAGAGTGACTGGTCTTGTCTCCACCCCCTCCTGTAGTTTCCTTCAGGCAGCCTGTAGTGGGTGGGGCATGCAGGGTCCCTCCCACAGCTCTATCCTCTGCACAGGCTATCTACAACACAGTGATGATATCACTACTATTCGTATAAGGTAATAACTAGGCTTGCAAACGCATTTGGTGACCACAAAGCTGATTTATTTCCCTTCTGGCTACTGAGGATAATATTTCAATTAACGTTTTTGTGCTCAGAAGTCAGGTTTAAATGAAAGCAGTTGCAGAGGCTACAAATTTTCTCTTGGTCAGATCACATAAAGTGATTTTTTTTTACATTTTCATTTTAAAATAAATAAACACATGGAGGGGGATAAGGCCGGCTAAAATTTGGCCAGTTAAGCAGGGATTTCCAAATTCTGATATATGTATAGGCATATTGGTTGTACACAAGTCAATCTATCGTTCAACTTGTGTGCAACCAGCCTGTCAGGTTTCTTCCAAATGATCAGTGCTGCCGGCTATAGTCTGAAACATTGATCATTGTATTTTGATAGTTGGGAAGTCTCCCCACCGTGAGAATACAATACCACAACTGAAAGGATTACCTCATCCACCTTGAATGTGTGGATGGGGGAATCAGACCTGTTTTTTTATTTTTTATTTAACCTGCTGGTTGAATGAAAAAAACGTATCAATGTATGGGCTGTCTGAAGCCCCGTACACAAGATCAGTCCATCCGATGCGAACGGTCCGATGAAGCTGACTGTTGGTCTAATGTGCCTACACACCATCCGTTAAAAAACGTGGTGACGTAAAACACAACGACGTGCTGAGAAAAATTAAGTTCAATGCTTTCAAGCATGCGTCAACTTGATTCTGAGCATGGGTGGATTTTTAACTGATGGTCCTGCCTACTATCGGTTACATTTTAAAGCAAGTTGGCTTTTTTTTAACCAAAGGTAAAATAACCTATGGGGCCCACACACTATCCGTTTTGACCAATGAAAATGGTCCATCAGATCGTTGTCCTCTGGCTATCCTATCGTGTGTACGAGGCCTTACACTGCACTCACTCCCATGAGCACAACAGGGTTTATTTTTTCCCCTGTCTAAATCATTTTTTTGTATGTAAAAGTTTCCACTTCCCTCTTTTCTTTCTATGTCAACTAAAAACCAATTATGGTTCTACAGATACTGTTTCATGATTCTCTAACCTCTTTCCCAAACACAAAACTGAGAGGATATGGGGAAGTACTTTGAAAGTTATTTTTTATTCTTTAGGCTTTTATCTTATAGTGCACAAAAGTTACAGAATATAAGATCATACTTCCCCTATCAATTTTACTGTGGGAATTTTAACATCCTTGGTGTAAGTGCATTATCAACCACTTTGGGGCAAGTCTGTGCACTTTGCAAGTGCAGTTGCGCCTGAGTTTAGTAAATGAGGTGAAGCTCTACTGACTTCCATCATCCAATCATATGCAAGAAAAAAATGCTGTTTTTTATTTTCCTTGCATATTATTTTTTGCAAAGTGAAGCTTCATCTCATTTACTAAGATCTGGAGCAACTGCACTTGCAAAATTCATAATCTATTTGCTTTTAGTAAATCAACTTCTTTGCATCACCAGGTGGTTAGTTCTCTGCTATTCCTAAGCAATGTAAAAGTACACTATTTACAGTATATCATAGCACTTACATAGTGCTGCTAATAAGATCCACCTGATAATTAGGTCATTTGTTTTCTAGGCAGTATATAGAGAAGCAGTTCTGAAGCATGAGTTGAACTTTTAAAATCATTTCAATATGCCCCCTAGTGAACAGATTATCTCCCCGTTTTTACTATAAAACGGATCTTTAATTAGATGTATTGTTTAATAACAGGAAATTTAAAACATAGATAAATCTGCAATGACAGTAATGCATGTTCTTGAAAAACAATGAATAAAAACAAAAGGACTTAATTAAACATAGCAGTTGTAATTCAGAATGGTTCACAGTGATATAAGCCATCCTGGACATCTGTGTCCCATTAAATAAATAATGTAAGAAACAAAAGGGAAAAGAAGCAATAAGACAGTGCGAATCAATGGCGATGTGCAAAGTTTTAGTAACCCAAGAGTCCTTTGACCTCCCGCAAATCAAGATACCCATTCACACTTCCTTGCCTTTTCTCATTGAAGGAAAGCTCCAGTGAAGTGAACAGCCTCAGATGATACACAGAGATACACAGAGATGAAACAAATCCTCCTACATAAGTGTTACATGTTTTTCTGGTGTCTTCACCTTTCTACATTCTTTAGAAAGTGCAGATTGTGTTAGGATGATCATCCATTGATGAAAAATGATTAATTGGTCCTGTATGTGTGAAAGGGGCCTTACTAATCTTTCTTCCTGTTTCAGCAGTGGGAGGGGAATCTGGACTTACACTGTGTGAGAGCTTATTGGAGTGTTGGAGAACTTGTCAGAAGTTATGATGCTGATAAAAGAGCAATGGAGCAGGAGAAAGACACGGCACTTAGGCCTTTGGAGAGAGATAAGTAAACACTACAGATATATGTGCTCAGGTCAGATTTCATGAATAGAGTTTACAACCACTTTTAGTTCTGGTTCACACTCATGTGGTACAGATTTTGCAACTAATTCTGTGCAATTTCTGCACCACATAAAAATCGCACCCCGTTCATGCAAACTGCTGAAGGTGTGTACGTACAGTTAACAACACTCCAAAATCAGTTTTCAAAACGCAGTGCGATTTTTCAGAATCTGATAGCATACGTGTGAAAACCCATTGGATCTGATTTTGGTTTGGATGCAGTGCGATTTGAGTCATACAGAATGAATGGCACAAATCGCACTGCTGAAGAATCGTATGTAATTTGAACAGGGATGCAGTGCAATTCCTGTTTAAAACGCAGGCGGTTCCCGCACTTCATCAGTCTGAGCCGGCACTAAATGTTTTTAGATAAACATGTAAAGCCCAACTTCGTACACACACACTATACTTGGCTTGGTTGAGAGCTAATGTAAACACACTAGTAGCTGTAAGAGCACGTTAATATCTGCTTTGCTCTCTATCACCTCCCCTCCACCTGTTTTAACCTTCTAAATACCAGACAGACAACCACACTGCAACCATGTGTATTGTGCACAGTTGAAGGGCGGTTCCTACGCAGACCTGTTCACTTAAATGAGTTGCATTCCACAAGCAGTACTGCCCACCAAGCACGACTCATTCAAATAAATAGGAGTTCCGCTGCAACTGCCTTGCAACCGTGCATAATGCTCATGTCTGGTATTTAGGGGGTTGAAACACGGGTATATAATTCCTTGTGGCACCCCCAACCTAAGAAGCAAAATGGAGAGCAGTTGAGAGGCAGTAAAAAGGCAGCTCAACCACAGGATTTTAGCACTCCGCAATTTCAAGTGTAAACGAGGCCTAACAATCATCATTCAAGGCATGATGACCATTCAAGGCAGTAGAACTATACCCATTTAATGGCTTCCCAAAACAGTTACATTTAGGGAATGCTGATATCAAAGTTGCTGACCGAACTGTCGAGCTATCAAATGGTTGGTGTCTGCCATAACTGATTACATGTACAGAACCTTGGAAACTGCAGATAAAATAGAGTCTGAGATGGAAGCCTTCTTGACTGTAAGGGATAAGAGGGTTTAGTTCCACTTGCAATTGGTGGATTTAGTTCCACTTTAGGCTGCCTACAAGGGCACAGAGAAGTTCTGTAGGCAACAGCTGTCTTCGTGAAAAACTAAAACGATCAGCCAGGAAAATTTAATGTGGGGCAATGGACCATTTTCCCAAGCAGGTTCAGGCAGGATCAGGCAAAAATGGAAGGTGGATATGCCCCACACGATAATATCATAGCAAAGCAGAGATTTCTGAAACGGCCCCCGGGAGACAGCTTGTGCTGTACACAAGATCAGGCTGTCTCTCGACATATATGTTGGTCTGACCTATTGAAGTTGGTCACTGAATTATCATATCTTGATTACTTTTGGACCTCTAGGGGGTCTTTACTTGTCAATCACTGTCTTTCTGGACCGACTCCCCGTTTGAATCGAGATGTATATTTTTCAAATCCCTGGATCTTATGCTTGTTGTATGGCATTTTCCTATATTGGACACTCCTTTTAAAGGGACTGGTCTGTGCTTGAATTCTCATATATTTTGTGTGCTGTGAGTCTCTGGATATATTTATCTTTATTATCCTCCCTATGATATATTATCTACAACTGGGGAATTCCTGATACTCGAGTATTTATTTTGAGATCAGGCTATATTCATCTAAAGAGATTTGCCCTCTGTCACTGTTTCCTTTTGTTGCTTGTCCTGAAGAAGCCTCACGGCGAAACGCGTAGACGCACATGGGACACCATTCATATTTTTTGTATGGTTTTTATTTTTGAACATTGTATTTTTTGTATACTCTTTGTAATAAACATATATATTTTTTGTATCTTTCTGTCATTGTCTTGCCTCCAAAGTCCAACCATTGGTTATCCCCTTTATTATCCTAATTATACGAATGTGGCAATGAGTGCTCTCCCTTCCCTTTGCTTCATTGTCCACAGGTAGGTAGGCACCCTTAGCCTTCTGACCAATGCACTGGTCCATGAGAACATTGTAACTATTTGAAACTGACATGACCTTATAACTTGGGCCTAACAAACTGCAAATATAATATAAAAAAGATCGAGTATGCAGATAATAGGGCATAACTATCCTAATTAATGATTAATTCCTGAGCATTCCCAGTATAACAAGTACATTAGCCTTAGATTATTCTGCCTGTGAAGAAATCATTCAATTAGATACTTTGTAAGAAGATGTGTCAAATTAAACTCACTGAATCATTGTGTGGGCTTCTACAATGCCCATATTTATAGCCAAAGCAAAGTACGATGTATTAACCACTTAAGACCCGGACCAATACGCTGGCAAATGACCCAAGGGGTTTTTGCGATTCGGCACTGCGTCGCTTTAACAAACAATTGCGCGGTCGTGCGACGTGGCTCCCAAACAAAATTTGCGTCCTTTTTTTCCCACAAATAGAGCTTTCCTTTGGTGGTATTTGATCACCTCTGCGGTTTTTATTTTTTGCGCTATAAACAAAAATAGAGCGACAATTTAAAAAAAAATGCAATATTTTTTACATTTTGCTATAATAAATATCCCCCAAAAATATATAAAAAAACATTTTTTTTCCTCAGTTTAGGCCGATACGTATTCTTCTACATATTTTTGGTAAAAAAAATTGCAATAAGCGTTTATCGGTTGGTTTTCGCAAAATTTATAGCGTTTACAAAATAAGGGGTAGTTTTATTGCATTTTTATTAATTATTTATTTTTTACTACTAATAGCGGCGATCAGCGATTTTTTTCGTGACTGCGACAATATGGCGGACACTTCGGACAATTTTGACACATTTTTGGGACAATTGTCATTTTCACAGTAAAAAATGCATTTAAATTGCATTGTTTACTGTGGAAATGACAGTTGCAGTTTGGGAGTTAACCACAGGTGGCGCTGTAGGGAATGTGTGCCCTAATGTGTGTGTTTACAACTGTAGGGGGGTGTGGCTGTAGGTGTGACGTCATCGATCGCGTCCCCCTATTACAGGGATGACGCGATCGATGCTCCGGCCACAGAGAAGCACGGGGAAGCCGTGTGTACACATGGCTCTCCCTGTTCTTCCGCTCCAGGGACGGATCGCCGCACTGCAGCGGCGATCGGGTCCGCGAATCCCGCGGTCCCGGTCCTGGAGCTTCGGACCGGGTCGCGGGCGCGCGCCCGCGGGCGCGCGCCCGCGACCCACGGCTGGGTACTAAAACCAACGTATATATACGTTGATGTGCCCAGCCGTGCCATTCTGCCGACGTAAATGTGCAGTAGGCGGTCCTTAAGTGGTTAATTACGGCACATAAAATCCAGAGTTTGTATTTCTGTACCTGTATACATGTGTACAGTATACAGTATATACACACACACACACACTAACCTGCTGCAAGTCAGACTGCCTTTCCTTCAGCAAACGTTTTGATTTTGAATTTAGAATTTTGTGCATTGAACCCATTAAAATCCATGTATGATTTTTATTGCATGCTTACATTGGTCTAGCTTAGACTAATGCAAGTAGGGTTGTCCAGATACCGATACTAGTATCGGTATCGGGACCGATACCGAGTATTTGCGGGAGTACATGTACTTGCGCAAATGCTCCCGATGCCTAAATAGAATACTTTTTTTGTATTTAACATGTTCTGTGAAAATTCTTTGAGTTTTTTACTACTGCGTGACAAGCAAATACATTTTTTTTATTCATTTTTACTAATTTTTATTCTTTTATAATGTCTTGAGTTAGAGTTCTTCATAATTCTAAAGAAAATATCCTTAGTCTGTATTGTGGTTTGAAAACTGTCACATGACATTTAAAAAAAGTATCGGTATTCGGTATCGGCGAGTACATGAAAAAAAGTATCGGTACTTGTACTCGGTCCTAAAAAAGTGTGTATCGGGACAACCCTAAATGCAAGTATACAAATTTACAGAACACCTTTTTTTTTTTCTAACGAATTTGAGCCATTTTCTGATTGAAGGAAATGTAGAGAAGGGGAATTATTATGATTTTCACTGCATTCAAATGAAAATATTCATTTAAAATTACAAGGTGTTTTGTTAATGGCAGTAGTACCATGCGAGTAAAACCTTGTGGTCAGTGGGCGGAGGGAAAATCGCTTGGCACAGGAACGGAAGGTTGCCGCTTTTAATGTAGTAGCACCAACTACAACTGTAGCCCATCAGTGCCGCCTATCAGTGCCCATCAGTGCTGCATATTAGTGCCATCTCATTAGTGACCATCAGTGAAGCCTCATCAGTTCTCATAAATGCAGCCTATCAGTGCCCATCAGTGCAGCCTATCAGTGCCGATCAGTGAGTGAGTGAGTGAGTGAAAAACTTATATAGCGCTGCACATGCAAACTGAATCGTCTCTGGGCGCTCGCTTGTTCCTTTTCTCCTTTGAACTCAAAAGAGTTTGTTTTTGATCTTTCTCCTGAAGGTCAAGTGATTCTCCTCCAACCGAATGCTGGTTGGTAGAACATTCCATAGTCTGGGGCCTTGGACCGCGAATCGTCGCTCTCCTTTGGACTTGTATCTGGCTTTGGGTATTTGGAGTAGATTTTGATTGGTGGATCGCAGAATGCGATTGGTGTTATAAACTTTTATTTTTTCGCATTGATATTGGGGGGCATTTCCCAGAATACACTTATGCGTCAGACAGAGTGTTTTGAAAGTAATTCTGGTGCAGCCTCATCCGCGCTCATCGGTGAAGGAGAAAAATTACTTAGTTTCTGTTATAATATTTTGTAAATAAGAAAAACGTTGTTTTCAAAATCTTCTGGTTTTTTTTGTTTGTTTAGAAAAAAAATAAAAAACACAGTGGTAATTAAATACCACCAAAACAACATTCTATCAGGTCTCGTAGACAGGAAAACAGACATGTGTATGCTTTTCATTGAGAAAACTGTCGAGGAACTCGACGAGGAAAAAAGAGAACAAGTTCTCTTTTTCCTCGACGGTAGTCGTCGTGTTTCTCGTCGGGCTGGTTTTCGACGAGAAACACGTTGGTGTGTATGCTTAGAAACCTGCGCACCTTCGGTAAAAGTAGTATTTGTAATGGAAATAGCACATTTGTCACGCTGTAACAGACTAAAAAGTGCAAATGTCTCTTACCAAACTTTTACCTAACACGCAGTAACATGAGATTAGCAAAAGCAGCCCCAAGGGTTGTGCCAGTGGAATCGAACTTCCCCTGCCATCTATGTGTTGAAGTCACCGCATTTGAGAATGAGGAGATTCGGTCTTGACAGTGTGTACACAAAGACAGCTTGTCAATTTTCTTGACAAGCCTAACAAGGAACTCGTCGAAGAAAACCATGTGTCTTTTCCGACGAGTTCCTCGGTCGTGTGTACGAGTCCTCAGTCTCAAAAAAAATGCTAACATTTTTGTTTGGGTACAGTGTCATTCAAAGTGCAACAAGACTGAAAGCTTAAAATTGGCCGGACAGGAAGGGGGTGAAAGTGCCCTGTAGCCAAGTGGTTAAATTTGAACTCTGGAAAAATGTCAATGTAGCCTTGCAGTGGGGCTCCCCCTGCAGTGCAGTGATTGAATGCCTTATTTATTCTAGGGTAATATTAAAAAGCAGTCGTACTTACCATATCCCTTGCTTCCCCAGCAGCATTACTCTCTGAGTTATGAGCAGGCTTCTTGGCATCCCCAGCAAATCATGCATTGTAAGTGATGATGTCACACAGCCTGTGACTGTTGGAGCGCCAAAGAGGAGAGGCTTCAAGGGGCTGCCTGCACAGAGAGGAGGAAACCTGCAGAAGTGAGGCATAAGGTAAGTAAAAAAAAAAAATATTGTACCCTGGAAAAAGTGAGCATTTAACCCTGGTGTTCATCTTTAAAGTGGAATACCAGGCTATGACTATCTAATCTGAAATCTGCTCCTACCCCCTTCTAACTCCTATTCTAATTACTCTGTAAAAGGAAGATGCTTATACTTACCTATTCTCAGTGCACTCCAGTCTGGTCATGTGATCTGGCTCTCAGTGCCGGCTTCAGGTGAGAGGAAGGACAGCCGACAATGGGTGCCCCATAGTATGCATATGGGTGATGTCACCGCCCAGGCATTTCATCCATTGTTAGGGATCTCTATTCTCATGTGAAGCTGGCTACTGGAGAGATCATGTGACTGGACTGGAGTTCTCTGAGAATAGGTAAGTATATGTGTTTTATTTTTACGTGGTAGTTAGAATATGAGTTAGAAGGGGGATGGGAGCAGATTTAAAAATAGATAGTTATAACCTGGAATTCCACTTTAAGCAGTGTCCATATGGAGCGCAGGGGTGCTGCCCCCCAATCCATGCCTCCCAATCCAATCTACATGCAGGGCGCTGGACGTATGGATTTCAATGTTTTTTTTTAGAAGCACATGATTTGTTTTAAAGACAGATTGTACAGGTTCAGTCTCTAAGTTTGAAGACTGGTGTCAACCTTACTACCTATGTACTGAAATGAGCACTGAATCTGTTCTGCCGTCTTGTGAGCACCAAAATGTCCTGCCAGCCTGTGGTCATGAAAAGTTCTCCGAATACATGGTGAATGCACGGCCCCACTTCCTGAAGTACAAAGATATTGTTATTATGCCACAGGCCTTTTTGTTTCAAGCACTGAGCATTCTATAGAGAGCTGGGTGATATGGGTCATGAGATCAGGTTGAACAGGCCCGAACTGGCCATAAGGCATACCGGGCACATGCCCGGTGGGCCGTGGCGGCCCGCGAACGGCCCTCTTGGCCCACGAACGGCCCCCGGTGGCTATTGAGCCTCACTGTGCCCATCAAATGCAGCCACTGGGCCCATCAAATGCTGCTACTGTGCCACCAATTGTCACCACTGTGCCATGCCATCAAACACAGCCACAGTGCCATCACTTGTCACCACTGTGCCATGCCAACAAACGCAGCCACTGTGCCATCAATTGTCACCACTGTGCCATGCCATCAAACGCAGCCACTGTGCCATGCCATCAAATGCAGCCACTGTGCCATGCCATCAAACGCAGCCACTGTGCCATCAATTGTCACCACTGTGCCATGCCATCAAACACAGCCACTGTGCCATCAATTGTCACCACTGTGCCATGCCATCAAGCGCAGCCACGGTGCCATGCCATAAAACGCAGCCACTGTGCTATGCCATCAAACGCAGCCACTGCGCCCTTTAATTGTCGCCACTGTGCCAATTGATGCCACTGTGCCCTTTAATTGTTGCCACTGTGCCCATTGATGCCAGTGTGCCCATTGATGCCAGTGTGCCCATTGATGCCACTGTGCCCATTGATG
>CM056049.1:248312466-248509015 GCA_029574335.1 Rana kukunoris
GCAATGGGGATAAAAGGACGGTTGTGGGAGCGATCGGTATATCAGTTTTGGGAAGCATGCATAACAACTTTTTTCTTTTTGACAATATCTAGGAAGTCATAATATAGAGACAATACTAGTTGGCTGATGTTGGGTTCTGAATACACACCTAGAATTAATGGTGTTTCATTGGTAATCGGATGAAACAATGTTGCTGTCAGTAGCCAGATTGTAAAGTCCCTTACCTATAGTGCAATTTACATGCAGATCGTGAGCTTGAAGTCAAAGTATCCTCAGAATGAAAGGAACATAGGAAGTGCAGAGCATCGAATTAGAAGTATTGTGTGGTACTCAGTATCGGTTATAGTCAGGATGGGAGGAAGAAGAATCCCATCTGCTAGGCGAATATTCAGTTTTTGTTTCTTATGAGCAAGGGAAATCTGGAAATGTCTGGTAAGTGAAACGTCGATGAAGCAGCTGCTTATATTCGAATCAATGATAGTTTGAAGTCCATGAAACTAAAATCATGGTGTACTGTATATAAAGCTGAACTACTGGTAAAAAGAAAAAAACTCTTGAAATCTATGTTCCCTCATAGCCACAAGGAATATACACTCATCAGCCACTTTATTAGGTACACCTGTTCAATTACTTGGTAACGCAAATTACTAATCAGTCAATCACATGGCACAAACTTATTGCACTTAGGCATCTAGATGTGGTGAAAACGACTTGCTGAAATTCAAACCTAGCATCAGAATTGGGATGAAAGTGACTTTGAACGTGGCATGTTTGTTGGTGCCAGACAGGCTGGTCTATGTATTTCAAAAACTGCTGATCTACTGGGATTTTCACGTACAACCATCTCTAGAGTTTACAGAGAATAGTCTGAAAAAGAGAGAATATCCAGTGAGCGGCAGTTGTGTGGACGAAAATGCCTTGTTAAAGTCAGAGGAGAAAGGTCAGACTGGTTCAAGATGATATAAAGGCCACAGCAACTCAATTAACCACTTGTTACAACCAAGGTATGCAAAATACCATCTCTGAATGCAAAACACATTGAACCTTGAAGCAGATGGGCACCAGCAGCAGAAGACCACACTGGGTGTCACTACTGTCAGTTAAGAACAGGAAACTGAGGCTACAATTCGCAGAGGCTCACCAAAATTGGACAATAGAAGATTGTAAAAACGTTGCCTGGTCTTGATTTCTGCTGTGACATTCAGATGGTAGGGTCAGAATTTGGCGTAAACAACATGAAAGCATGGATCCATCCTGCCTTGTATCAACGGTTCAGGGTGGTGGTGTGGGGGATATTTTCTTGGCACACTTGGGGCCCCTTAGTACCAAATGAGTATTTATTAAACACCATGACCTACCTGAGTATTGTTGCTGACCATGTCCATCCCTTTATGACTACAGTGTCCCCATCTTCTGATGGCTCCTTCCAGCAGGATAATGCACCATGTCACAGAGATCAAATCATCTCACCACTGGTTTCTTGTACATGACAATGAGGTCACTGTACTCCAATGGTCTCCACAGTCACCAGATCCACCTTTGGGATGTGGTGGAGATTTGCATCATGGATGTGCAGCCGACAAATCTGCAACAACTGCGTGATTCCATCATATCAATATGGACCAAAATCTCAGAGAAATGTTTCTAACACCTTGTTGAATCTATTCCACAAAGAATTAAGGAGTTCTGAGGGAGAAAAGAGGGTCCAACCTGGTACTAGCAAGGTGTACCTAATACAGTGGCCGGTGAGTGTGTGTTCCTTCATTGCCACAAGGAATATATGCCACTTTGTGTGCACCAAATATCTTTTCAGGAAAAAAGGGGGGGACACCCGGAGGTGTTTGGGACTTTAAATGAGAATACCTCTGTGATGTATCTCCATCCTAGTGTGTGGACTTTATATGAGATTACATCCATACTATATCTCCATCCCATATGCGGAAAATTGCAACAAAGGGAATTTGGGACTTTAAATGAAACAGTGGGGTATATGGGGACAAAAAAATGAGAAAACAAGCCATAAGCAAAATATTTGTGTATTGAAAGAATAGAACATATGGTAAACAAACAATTAGCTTGTACAAAAGTACAGAACATACATTTGATACCTAATACAATAGTTGGTATAAAAATACAAAGTGACAGTCAATGGCAACATATATAACCACATAGAGGCTGAGCATAGCCACGCAGTAAATAACATATAAAATATAAATAGATCATAAAAGTACTGATTAATCAGAATGGGTCCCATAAACGCGTATAGCTACATCTTTGTAAGCCCGACGCGGCGTTTCGTGTATATGAAAACACTCCTCAGGGGCTGATGTAGTGGGATATCTGGAATACAGATTTGATTAATGATCAAAGTATTAAAATTAAATCCACCAGAAAAGATAGTAAATCAATTCTGGTTACTTACATAGTATGCCAAAGTTCTACAGTAATTAAGACCAAACATATTCCCGTCCCGGGACAGAGGTGGCAGACCAGCAAGCAAACAACAGAGCACACAAAGCATCCTTCCCAGACAGCAGGCGACCATAAGTAATGAATTAAAATGTATCCTCATAGTGCAGGTGGATATCTATAATGAGTAAATAAATAGGTCCATCAAACCGTGACCCACATAGTAAGGGAGTAAAGGCATAAAAAATACTTGGAGATTAACAAGGGATACCTGGAATGCGAGTTGGATGGTCACAGCTAGTAACGGCTGTAGGGACTGCATGGAAATGGCCACTGGCTGAATAGGTGGGAAGGTGCTTTATAATGCAATCATTTTTTTGTCCCCATATACCCCACTGTTTCATTTAAAGTCCCAAATTCCCTTTGTTGCAATTTTCTGCATATGGGATGGAGATATAGTATGGATGTAATCTCATATAAAGTCCACACACTAGGATGGAGATACATCACAGAGGTATTCTCATTTAAAGTCCCAAACACCTCCGGGTGTCCCCCCCTTTTTTCCTTATAGTACCAGGGATGGAAACAGTGGTTGGCAAACTGGCAGTGCTCCCCTGCCAGTTTTATATGGGGCTGTCCGTATTAAGTGTGCATTACTTGTTCACACAAACGGCATACGTTTATTTATTTATTATGGTTCAATTTGCCACTCAGTTGCTGAACACACCACTTAGCCCCTTTCACGCATTGTTTAGACCTCCTTTTTTTCTGTATCCTGGGACAGCGATGCACCCACTGTGCTTCCCTTCCTCCCCTTTTGGGGGTATGGGCAGTAACCGTCAGTGCATCGGCGTCACGTGCCATCCGGATGATGCCCTTGTTGGGTGTCGCCCTGTTGAATGGTTAGTATCCATCACAGCTGATTGAGTGGGTGTGTGCAGTGTCTCTTCAGCACAGGCAATTTTGCCGTCTGATTGAGGGCCCCCCCACACTGTCCAGCTGACGTGACATTGGGGGCAGTCTGGTGCAATTGCTGGATGCATTATAAAGCACCTTCCCACCTATTCAGCCAGTGGCCATTTCCATGCAGTCCCTACAGCCGTTACTAGCTGTGACCATCCAACTCGCATTCCAGGTATCCCTTGTTAATCTCCAAGTATTTTTTATGCCTTTACTCCCTTACTATGTGGGTCACGGTTTGATGGACCTATTTATTTACTCATTATAGATATCCACCTGCACTATGAGGATACATTTTAATTCATTACTTATGGTCGCCTGCTGTCTGGGAAGGATGCTTTGTGTGCTCTGTTGTTTGCTTGCTGGTCTGCCACCTCTGTCCCGGGACGGGAATATGTTTGGTCTTAATTACTGTAGAACTTTGGCATACTATGTAAGTAACCAGAATTGATTTACTATCTTTTCTGGTGGATTTAATTTTAATACTTTGATCATTAATCAAATCTGTATTCCAGATATCCCACTACATCAGCCCCTGAGGAGTGTTTTCATATACACGAAACGCCGCGTCGGGCTTACAAAGATGTAGCTATACGCGTTTATGGGACCCATTCTGATTAATCAGTACTTTTATGATCTATTTATATTTTATATGTTATTTACTGCGTGGCTATGCTCAGCCTCTATGTGGTTATATATGTTGCCATTGACTGTCACTTTGTATTTTTATACCAACTATTGTATTAGGTATCAAATGTATGTTCTGTACTTTTGTACAAGCTAATTGTTTGTTTACCATATGTTCTATTCTTTCAATACACAAATATTTTGCTTATGGCTTGTTTTCTCATTTTTTTGTCCCCATATACCCCACTGTTTCATTTAAAGTCCCAAATTCCCTTTGTTGCAAATATCTTTTCAAACCCAGATATTACTTTTGTAAAAGTAGAGGTGACATCATTACTAAGTTGCACATAACCTGTGTGGTGACAGGCTGCCTGCAGAAATATACAGGGGTCCACATACAATACCAGTAATCCTGCACAAGGAAAAAGAGTAGCAGCCACCACAGTTATACTGCGGCAGGTTGGCTCCCCTGAGCGAATTGCCATAGCTGGACGTCGGACGCTTTAAGAGCTCAAGGGGCCGTGCCCATGGCGTGACGACAGAGCCAATGCGTGTCCTGAGAGAGACAGAACAGAGATTTGTCAATATAAACAGACAGATCTTCATTCTGTCAGAAGAGACAGATCTGCTGTTTATACTGATTATTATGAACATCAATCTGTCTCCTCCCCCACAGTTAGAAACACTCCCTAGGACACGCATTTAACCCCTTGATTGCCCCCTACTGTTAACCCCTTCCCTGCCAATGACATTTATACAGTACTCAGTGGTTACTTTTAGCTCTGATTGCTGTATAAATGTCAATGATCCCAAAAAAGTGTCAAAAGTGTCCGATCTGTCCACTGCAATGTCGCAGTCCCACTAAAAATCACTGATAACTATTACTAGTAAAAAAAAAAAAGTAATAATAAAAATGTCATACATCTATCCCCTATTTGTAGATGCTATAACATTTGCACAAGCCAATCAATATACGCTTTTTACCAAAAATATGTAGAAAAAAAGATATCGGCCTAAATTGCGGAGGGGGAATATTTATTATAGCAAAAAAGTAAAAATATATTTTTTTGTTTAGCGCAAAAAATAAAAACCGCAGAGGTGATCAAATATCACCAAAAGAAAGCTCTATTTGTGGGGAAAAAAATAAATTGTGTTTGGGTACAGCATTGTCAATTAAAGCGATGCAGTGCCGTATCGCAAAAAATGGCCTGGTCTTTAAGGGTGCAAATACTTCCAGTCCTTAAAGTGGAGTTTCCATCTCAAAAAGTTTTTTTTTCATTATTGTGCTCATTAGACCTAAAAAAGGAAAAAACATTTTTTTTTTTTTACTTATCTGGAAATGCCTTTTGCTATGCAGTCCCACGAAATCTGCCTTTGAAATCACCTAGGATTCTGACATCATCTCTCTCTAATGCTCCTGGGAAATGTGTGTCATCATTTCCCAGGATGCAGTGCACTGTCCAATAATCACTCCCCATCCAAGACTTCCAGGAAGTAAGTTCTTGTGGGCTTCACAATACCCACAAGCAAAATGACAACAGTGTGGACATAGTTTTATATATATATATATATATATATATATATATATATATATATATATATATCTTTTTTGAATAACTATGCGGAGCGGTGGTGGATTGTAAAATAGTAAGTGACCGGATTTATATTATAAGAACGCAGGATGAAAGGACATACATTTTAAAAATGCTAATTGTGGTTGGAACTCCGCTTTAAGTGGGTAATACATAAGGCAAATATTTAGCCTGCATTACTATACATACAGTGTTTACCCTGGAAATAAGACCTACCCTGACAATAAGACCTACAGTGATTTTCCGGGATTACTGCGATATTAGCCCTACCCCGAAAAGAAGCCCTAGTTTAACGTGATTGTAATACATAGTATTACAATCACGTTAAACTAGGGCTTCTTTCCACCCTATTACAGATATATATAATGTACAATGTGTGTGTTTCTGTAATATTATTGTGCCAAATACCTTTGTTACATCGCCGCTCAGAACTCTGCTGAACTTCTGCTTCTCTCCTCCTCCTCTCCTGCCTGTCAGCGGGGGATCTCGGCCCCTCCCTCTGCAGTGCTTGGATCGGGGAAGAGAGCCAGCGGGTCACGTAAGCGCCCAGCAGCGATGTAACTAAGGTATTTGGCACAATAATATGGTGGGTTATGGGATTTTACAATGACTCATAATGCTAAATGCTAATGACTCCTGAGCTGACAGGCAGGGAGGGAGAGGAGGAGAGAAGACAGGGGGCACATGAACTGGCAAATACACATTACATGATAAGACCTACCCTGAAAACGAGCCCTACTGTGTCTTTTGTTGCCAAAATGAATTTAAGACCCGGTCTTATTTTTGGAGAAACACGGTATCTGAAAAAAATATACAAAGCACGTCAAGATTCAAGCAAGAATACACAAATCGGCACAGTGTGGAGAGGCAAGCATGGAATTCACAAACAAATGCTCCCAACTCTGTGCTGGCGTATATTTCGTAGGCGTAAGCCCGCGTAAGTGGAAGTAGGTGGAAGTGGGCGTGATCCATGTTAATGAAGCGTGACCCCATGCAAATGATGGGCCGGGAACCAGACAAGTACTTAAAATGAACTGCGCATGTGTCGGGACATGGACGTATCCTCGTGCGCATGCGTACAACCACGTCAGAACAACTGCCTAAGATACGCCGGATCACTGTGTACGCCGTGAACGTAACCTACGACCAGCCAGACCCACGTTGGCCCATATTCACAGACGTCCAACGTACAATACGTAGGTATGTGTTCCCTGGTCCATACCTTTGCATGGGTTGCGCCTCATCTATGGGGAATAACTTTACGCCGAACGTAAAACTTACGCAAACTGCTTAAATCATGCGCCGGGTGCAAGTACGTTCGTGAATCGGCGTATCTCCCTCATTTGCAATAGAAAATCAATGGGAAAGCCACATGCGTCTAGCGTTAATATGCGCTCACTCTACGCCGGCGTAGGCAAGTTACGTTGATGGGATGAAGTCTGTTTTTAGGCGTATCTAAGTTTGTGTGTTCGTCGCACAGATACGACGGCGCATATTTGTACTTACGCAGCGTATCTGGAGATACGTCGGCGTAAGTGCTTTGTGAATCCGGGCCTACTTGTACTTTTTAGACAGTATTTTCTTATACTGGAGTTCAACATTATATAGATTTTTTTATACAGCAAAAAAAAAAAAAAAACAATTACAAAATACATCATATTAAAGCATCTTAAATTTGTAAAACAAAATTAAAGTTTGTATTTAAATGCAAAACGCCGCATTTGACCAGAAAAAGCTTTGTTCAATCCAAACAGACCTCAGTAGGAACTGCTGTCTCCAAAATAAACACAATGCAAATCAAGCAATTCAAATACATCCTCTGAAGTCTCTTCTACACGACACCATTGAAGTCAATAGGAATTTGCTGACCTGTATATGACATGTGTTTGAAAATCACGTCTAAAGCAGGAAAACAGCACACGTGTACGTAAGTCCTTATTGGTTCTAGATAAAAAAAAGAATTGAAGTGATGACAGTGGGTGGTGTAGCATAGCAGCATCATAACAAGCAGCTACTAGAGGGCAGCACAGAGCAGCTGAACTGTTCAGCTTCATAAAGCCAATAAGCCATATTGATACATAGCTAGATAAATGAAGGTACATAAAATTGATTCATACTATATACTCTTATAATAAAATGTAGGTTAAAAACTATAATGTAGAGGTAGGAGATGGCAATGGCATCGCTATGTAATACAGTGATCATCTAGTGTCAAGTGAAAATCCTTGAAACTGTACTACTTGATAAAAAAGAAATATCCTAGATGAAGAAAATGTGTAAAAACATGTTGGTAATAAAGATTATATATATCATTTTACTGCTAGTTCTATGCAGAAACACCCTTTCCGATTATTTTTTAAGCATTAGTGCACATTTAAAGGAATCATTTGAAGAAACGAACAGGCAGCTTCCAGGGTAATCCGTTGAATACAGAAGATCATTCCCCTTACACTGTCAGAAATAAAACCCTTGTTTTCATATTTTTAGGCCTCAAGGCTGCCTGTCACTTCCATAGAAAAAAGAAGATGTATAAAAAAGCGTGTAATTCTTTCTAAGAATGGCTTCCTGCACATATGTCCTGCTTTTCTGCCAGCTCTCTGTTTTGGGCAGTCTATAAGTAGAATGGACTGTGTGTGTTCAGTCCCCTCCACACACAACCAATCTTCATTCAGCTTGGCAGAGGGACTGCGGGTGTGTGAAATATGTGTCCAGGGGCTGCAGTATATTACCAGTGTCAGCCTCTGCTGTATAAAACATGACTGTAGTCGGCTTTTGCACTTACTCACCTCTGCTGCCTCCTTCACTTCACCAGTTCTATAAATCACAGAGGAAAGAAAGTCTTTCCTTTCCCAGGAAGGAGAAAGCAAAATTATTTCTTGCATTTTTCCCAAAAAAAACGCAAGTGCAGCTTATTTTTACATGAATGTCAGTAGTAGATCCCATTCTAGCAGGTACAGTATGTCATTTTACTGCAAGTCTTTAAATTGTAAGATTTCTGATGATTCTTGTTGTGCCATTGTCATTATACACACAAACCCTTTCTTCTTTAAAGGGGTTGTAAAGGTACATTTTTTTCCCCCTAAATAGCTTTTTTACCTTAGTGCAGTCCTCCTTCACTTACCTCATCCTTCCATTTTGCTTTTAAATGTCCTTATTTCTTCTGAGAAATCCTTACTTCCTGTTTTTCTGTCTGTAACTACACACCATAATGCAAGGCTTTCTCCCTGGTGTGGAGTGTCGTGCTCGCCCCCTCCCTTGGACTACAGGAGAGTCAGGACGCCCACTAACACACAGCTCCTTTCTCTATCTGCAACGTAGGGAGCGTTCTGACTCTCCTGTAGTCCAAGGGAGGGGGCGAGCACAACACTCCACACCAGGGAGAAAGCCTTGCATTACTGTGTGGAGTTACAGCCAAAAGAACAGGAAGTGAGGATTTCTCAGAAGAAATAAGGACATTTAAAAGCAAAATGTAAGGATGAGGTAAGTAAAGGAGGACTGCACTAAGGTAAAGGAAGCTATTTAGGAAAAAAAAATTGTAACTTTACAACCCCTTTAAGGGTATGTTAACACCAAAATACTGACGATTATCAAGCGCGCCTATAGGGTTAATGTGCATTAATGGCCAGTGGCGTAGCGTGGGGGGTGCCAGGGGGGCCACCGCCCCAGGTGCAAAATTTAGAGGGGCACTGTCACAAGTGAGGAGAGGAGGGAGCACCAACAACAGATGGAACCTAAGAACATATGCATAATGTCACCACTCCAGGCTTTACCAGTCATTATCAAGCACACTCTCCTCTTCCCTACAGCCACCGCTGTCTCACACAGTGGATCATGTGACCAGATTGGAGCTAGCTGAAAATAGGTAAGTCCATGGGTCAGGAAGGTGCAAATTACTTGCCTCGCCCCAGGCAGTGACAACCCATGCTACGCCACTGTTAATAGGAATGGTTGATAAGCATTTAGAGAGCATTAAAAAAGCTTCCCAAAACGCCCTATGCAGCGTGGTTGACGTGCATTTTTGGCCAGTTAAAACCACACCAGAAAGGCCTATTATTAACTGTAATGTACTGCCGCAACCGCATGCTGTTACCATGTTACCATAGACTTGAATGGAAAGCGTTGAAGTTCTTTCAAACTCTACATGAGTCTTTAATTTTGAGGCCGCGTACACACGATCAAATTTGTCCGCTGAAACTGGTCCGACGGACCGTTTCAGCAGACAAATCCGATCGTGTGTACGGGCTAGCGGACATATTTGTCTGCCGGAGACATGTCCGTCGGATATGTCCGCTGGTTAGTACACTAACCAGCGGACATATCTGCCCGCACATGTGTCGAATAGATTTGACGCATGCGTGGATGTTTTTCACTTCCTGGTTCGGTGCCGTGGCAGGGTCAACGTCACCGTCACGTCACCGCGCTGTCTGCCGGCGGTGATTTTGATCCGATGGTGTGTACACACCGCCGGACGAAAATCCCGAGGAGACATGTCCGATGAAAACGGTCCGTGGACCGCTTCTATCGGACATGTCCCTCCGTGTGTACGCGGCCTGAAACAAAGCGATACTAACGCTTAATGTTTTGATAATGTGAACAGCACTGTGTGCTGTCCAAATTATTATGCGCATAGGCATTTGAGAGGGCATTAAAAATGCCCCTCAAACGCCAGATTTCAATGTCAGTGTGAACTAGGCCTAAGGGTATGCACACAACTATGAATCCACCTGAAAAGAGGTCCCAAAGCTTGGTTTACATTATGTCAATTTAGGCCAGTTTCTGATGTTTCCATCCTCCCTTCTGACATTCTGTCCTTGAAAAAAAAATTGAAGGATCTGAATGTAAAAGTTAGCTAGCAGTTAAATGGAGTGACTGTCTAAAATACCATAGCAGAGAGAAAAAAAAAGAAAAGAATATGTATATCCACACATATGAGTATATTACAGGACACCCAATGGGTAATATTGCCACCTACAGGAGAATGGAACACTTGCAAGCAAAACTGCAAGGACAGCCCGGTGTACGTCCTCCTGCTCCCAGCATGCCTCCGTTTTTTGCTAGTGTCCTTAGCAAAACAGACATCTTCTCCCTACTTTGTGAGAAGCGAAATCTTTTTCATTAACACAATTATTTTTTTCTGTTTGCAGCTTTCAGACTGGTTACTGGTTGACTTTGCTCTGAGAGTCCATCCCTGTTAAGAATATCCACCAGGAAAAAGATGTGGGGCCAGCCTGTAATTACGCTCGCTGGGCACTGAATGCTGCATTTGATACTTGCCTTGTCAGGTTCTGAGGACTCAGCGCATGGGTCACGATACTGACATAAAGGTTAAGGGACTGGGCTCTCTAAAAATGCCTTAAGCCTGAAAAACCTTCCCTGTACATTTGCTGTTACAGCCTGTTTAGTACATTGACTGGCCTTACCCTGAGAGGGTTTTCACTCTCTCTCTAAATTTTTTTGCTCTGCAGTATTTTATTAAACAGAATTTAAAAAAAAAAAAGTGGGGTTTATGCACACAGCCATTTCCGGTCTCAACAAGACCTCAACTGTTCCTGTTAAGGATATCCAGGTGTAAAAGGACCCCGTGCCTTTGGAGGCACTTTCTGTTTACCCTGGCAGGCCCTGCCATGTAACCAGCTGTTATCAATCTGCCAAACACTGGTCACCTTGTCCAAGGCCATGTCTCAGGATTCTGGTTCTATACTTACAGATCCAGTCTGCCACCTGGACCTCTGCTCACATGTTCGTTTTTACCAGGTAGGTATTTAGGCCTCAGCAGGTGCTGGCCTAAGGTTATTAACATAGTGATGTAGGCACCCTTGAGCTGCTCTAGTTTTGTTCCTTGTGAGCCTGTTAGCCTTTAGTTTGCTGTTGCCCATATTTCAACTGGATTGCTGTTGGATGTCCAATCCTTCTCAAGGAGTACATTACAGAACACTGCCCATCCCTTAGGTTCCACGTGTGTCATATATAATAAAATTAGGTTAAGGTGGGGGGTTACACTGGGCAGCTTTCCTTGCCAGTGTCCAATTCTCATAAAGATGGCAGTATAGCTCATTGGCTCTTGATATTTTGTCCTGTGATGTGCTCCGAGAAAGAAAAATGTACAGGCAAGTTTAAAATCCAACTTTTTAAGCATATTCCATTCAATAAAATACAACTGTTTCACTTCCCCAACCTAGCAAGAACATAAAAAATGACAATGTTTGAAATACTCACAAGTACATTACCCTACACAAACCTAATGCAAATAAATAGTAAATGTGAAAACCTTCAGCCCTGGTTCACACTGGGCTGCGGGAGTGAAGCCGTGCGAGTTCAGCTGAACTCGCACAATTTCACTCCTGCTGGCAGTCCCGATTTCGGCCGCGATTTAAGAGACATCTGTGCGGGTTTCTGCACAGATGTCAATGTAAATCGCGGCCTGAAATCGCAAAAAGTAGTACAGGAATTACTTTTTGAAATCGTTGCAGCGCCGCAGATGCGGCGTCGCACCGATTAGGACAGTGTCATTGCTGACAATTGCCGGCAAATGCCGCCGATTTGAGATGCGATTTCACATGTGAAATTGCATCTCAAATCGAAGCAAATCGTACCCAGTGTGAACCTGGGCTCAATAATAATCAAAAAATATAGGCACTAGCATTTAGTTTGGGGCTTATGATAGGCAGAGCATATTGACTGCTGTAAAAAATAGAGAGCTGCTCTGTGTGAACAGGACTTTCCAATCACCATATAGTGTGCACAATATATCATGTTTGGAATGTCCTGCACAATGGAACAGCTGAATTTCGTTGATTGAGGTGGTTTTAAGAAAAAAAAAATTCAAAAGGATTTTGAGCAAATTATATATATATATATATATATATATTATTATTTCCCTTCCTCTTCTTTTGCTAGTGTATACAACTATGCAGAAAATGTGGTGGATGATGCAGTGGTAATTTCAGCATTACCTCACCTTTGTTTTTTGTAAATTACATCTAAATATTTAGAATGCAAATGTCATGCTTTGCATATACTGTATTCACATAGGAAAATTGCACATAGAACACAAGGGGGAATCTGCCTTAAAACTGAACTCCATGGAAAACCCAAATTTACCCTTGCATTGGAGCGCCCCCAGTACTGCGAGGGTTAAACGCTTGTATATGCCTAGAGTACCAGTAAAAAATACTTTTACATACCTATCTTTATTGGTGCCTGGCCTTTGCATCATATCTTTCTAACATAGGTTACTGATGGCTGGTGGGTTACCCCACCAGTTGGTCGGTCAGCAGCCGAGCACTAACCCCATCTATGGTGTGGGTGGGCATCCTCCAGCGGTGGGTGGCAGTTTCACACTTGTCCTCCTTCATCTGCTTTACAATGGCCTGGCTTCCTCTGCTTGGGATCTCCTCACTCCTCCTCCTTCTTGATTGGACAGGAGGAAAATCAGTGTGACAATAGAAAATGTTCATTCGCTATTGTCACACAACTTGGTGGGATCAGGGTGCAGTGCTGTGCTCCCTAAACCCACCCTTTTTTTAAGCCTAATAGAGCCTTGCTTAAAAAAAAAACTATTGGAATCCATGCGTCTGGCGCCCTGCATGTAAATTAGGGGGCCAGACACATGGATAGGGGTGCGCACAACCCTTATGGAGCGGCCGCCACTGCTGCGCTGGAATTTCGACTTTATCAGTTACGCTTTCTATTTGTAATATTTTGTGTGTGGATATTTGTGTAACTTGCAGATTGCCTTTTTCTTTTACAATAAAAATGTAAAAAATAAATAAAATAAGTGCCTCTACTGTTTAAAATCCAGTAATACAGCGTCTCACCTTGCTCTGCACATGCTCAGTTGCTTCTTATTTTAAGACACTGTGCCAAAAATTAGAGCCACTAGAAGCCGATCTGCTGACACACTAAAGATTTGCTGATGCTCTGGGCTTCAGGAAAATGGCAAGAAGAATCAGGAACAATGCTGGAGGCAATTTATAGCACACACTGATTTTGGTAGCATAAGTATTAATGTGGAATGTATGTTCCTTGCTTAAAGTGTTTGTAAAGCTTACTTTTCAGGGAATCCCCTGTCTTCTATAATGCTATGTATCAACTGTATATGCTTTCATAAAATAATGCCATCTTTACATATTTCCGATTGCCACTTGGCATTCACATGACCGTCCGCCTCTCTACTCTCTCGATCCGACAGCTACAGCAGGAGGGGCCAAAAATCCCCCACTGACTTCAGTCTGGAGGAGAAGTGGAGAGGTGGAGAGAGGCGACCGGTCATGTGAGTGCCGAGCAGCACTAGGAAATAAGGTATAGATGGCATTTTTTAATAAAGGAGATACAGTGGAGACATAGCATTATGGAAGACAAGGGATTGCCTGAAAACCAACAAGTTATTTCAGCCGGAGGGGAGGGGCAGGCACTGGCACAGCTGACAGGCGGGGGGGAGAGGGCAGAGGAGAGCTGCGGATGACTGAGGCATGTAAACTGACCATGGTGTCAGGGTTCAGCAGCTATGATAAACCGTGGTCAGTTTACTTTGGGGGGGGGGGGGCAGAACCAAACAGGATCAGCCAAATTACATGGCACAAGCACTGTGCTGTTATTCATACTTTAAAGGATCAGGATATTTTTTTTCTTTTTTTAGAGTAACAAACACTTTAAGAAGATTATTTTTATCATGTTGTTCTGGGTAAAGTTCTGCTTTAAGTTAAGCCAAAATAAAATTAGTATAGTGGTTTTGGAGCAACAAAAGTTATCAAAAAAAATTTATTTTAGTTGGCGGTGAGATCTTTGTACACCTGTCTTAGCCAGAGGCAGCTCTAGGCTTTGTGAGGCTTTAGGCAAAACTTGACATGGGGCCCTACTCACACCCACGATGGGAAAAAAAAATTCAAGGACAAGAGCCTCTTCCCCACAAACCTGGCTGGTGGTTGTGGGGGTCTGCGGGCAGGTGGCTTATCGGAATCTGAAAGCCCCCTTTAACAAGATGGCCCCCAGATTCTGCTCTTTAATAACTAAGGGGTGGGGGCCACCTGGTGATGTCACCTGGTGAAACCACCCCCTTGTGACGTCATTGACTGAGGGCATGCAGGGTCATTGACATCACAAGGGGTGGTGTCACCGATATTTACTGGTTGTTAGGGACGCTAGCAGCCCCGCTCCTGAGTCAGGGCTCTTACCGCTGCCTGAGCACATCAGCGTTAAGGTCCCCTGTCCCTCAAAACTGGGGTAATGCATTGGGTAAGTTAGGCAGCCACGAGGCCCTTGTGAGTGGGAGGCCTTAGGCGACCGCCTAATTTGCCTAATTAAAGAGCCGCCTCTGGTCATAGCAGCTAGGGAAATTTCCACTCCCTAGGTTTTTAGTACGATTTATTTACATCATCCAGAAACCAGTAGGAGCACCTAGGTACGCCCATTTTTAGGGAATACTTGAGATACTAAAGGAGGGTGAATAAAACTTGTTACTACAATTGGGCGACCAATTAAATTGTTAGATTGTGAGTTCTTGTGGCTTGGACTTTTTCACCTTTTTTTTTTACTGTGTTTGTTAAACCTTTAATTTATTTTTTTTCTAATTCAACTTAGATGCAAAGAGCTGCAGGTTATGTTAGTGGCCATATGTGGTTAAAAATGTTGCCAATTCCAGTAAAAATTTGAGCTGTAGGCGGCTCTGTCAGCATCCATCTGTTTGATAAAAGCCAATTTTTCAATTGACTTTAGTTGAAAGAAACGGTTGGAAAATGTTTGATCAAACAATGTCTGCATCCAATCAGATGCATGCATTGTCTGGGCATTCAGTAGTAGCCAGGGGTGGACTGACAACTCATGGGGCCCCCGGGCAATAGAAGATTATGGGGCCCATGGGCTTACAGATGGCCACCACGTCAGGAGGCAGTGCAGAGGCGGGCAGCTAAAATCTTGGGATTTTCACATCAAAAGCATGTCTGTTTCGGACATATCAGGGACAGATGTAAAAAAAAACATAGATTTTTACATACTGTCCCTGGTTTTACTGAGCCTGGCAACCCTGATGGAGCCCCCTAGTGGCATGGGGCCCTCGTGCAGTGCCCGAGTGACTCAATGGTCAGTCCGCCCCTGGTAGTAGCTACACGTGTATGACCTGCTTAAAAATATCTACTATTATACTTTTTTTTTTACCAATAACAATGCAACAGCATAACTCAAAATGGTTGCTAGAACGTATAGCCTGACAAGTAATAATAACAAAAATAGTATAATTAATAAGAACAATAAGAATGATGCAGTTTTGCCATCCATGCCAGTAATGCAGTACAGAACAGATCAATGAAATGGTTAATGTTTTTTTCTTGGATTAAAGCCATGGGCTCTCTGACATTTTAAATAAAGACAATAAAAAGGTCAAAGTGATAAAGGTTAAGAGAGGTAATTTATGGAAACTTTTTTCAATCGCTATCAGTAATATGCATGGTTTCGTTGATATGCAATCTATATTTGGAAACCCCTATGAGATTTATTCCTATTGATGGAAACCATTCCCAATCCTGACTTGGCTTGTTTGTTTAGCCTATTGAGAAATAGATGGGAAAATAAAATATTTAGCTGTGAGCAGCATATATATTCCCATAAACACAAATGTCATGTCAGAAAAGCGGGTTATGTATTTGAAGAATGCGTGACATCGGTTTAAGTGTAGGTGAGTTTCATTGGCCTTTCTGTCTGTTTTGAAATGTCATAGATTGCTTACAATCATTACTGTTTATCTATTACCACATTTGTTACATAATTGCCTCTTGCAGATGCCCGATAAAAAAAATGCTTGAACCTGCGGGACAATAGAAAATAAAATGCATCAGCAACTAGTGAACAGTTTCTACCGATCATATACCTGATAGACTCGAAAAACAAAGGGTTGCGTATTCTCAATGGGTTACTATATATTTTATTTACCGAGTGTGCTTCAAGGCTGGCTCAAGAGCATTGCAAATGAGCTGTAGGTAACCTGTGTTCCAGAATTTCAAACTTTTTATAGGCACCTCTTGCCTACAGAGTGCCTTGACTATTCTCCTTTTCAGTGGTGGTGCAGCGGATGATATTATTCACATCATTTGTCTAACACATGTGAGGCTAAGTAGGGAAACCTTTACACTGCACCAGCATTAAAGTGTAGTATTTATCTTAATTGGCAGTCCTTCTATGATTTGCATAGGCATTCCTTCTATTCTTATTTCCTTCCTTCCTTCCTTATTTCCTTCCTCCCTTCCTTCCTACATTTTAAGCTTAAAGAACTCAGGAATATTGATGGAATCAGTTGTGACTGTACACTGCCATCTGGTGGTCATTATAAACACACACAACCTGACACTTTCAATTCTGCTAATAATGTAGCTTAATGCCGCAGCCGCGTACACATGATCGGTCCATCTGATGAGAACGGTCTGATGGACCATTTTCATCGGTTAAGCGATGAAGCTGACTGATGTTCAGTCGTACCTACACACCATCGGTTAAAAAAACGTTCAATGCGTCGACTTGATTCTGAGCATGCGTGGATTTTTAACCGATGGTCGTGCCTACTAACGATCAGTTTTGTTCTATCGGTTAGGAATCCATCGGTTAAATTTAAAACAAGTTGGCTTTTTTTTAAACCGATGGTTAAATAACCGATGACGCCCACACACGATCGGTTTTGACTGATGAAAACGGTCCATCAGACCATTCTCATCAGTTTGATTGATCGTGTGTACGCGGCATTAGAAAGATATCTACTTTACATTTTCTGATTTTACCCGTTGCTGGAATTTAAATATTTTCTCAGTTCTCATGCTCGACAATTAATTTATTTTCATGTTTTTCTTGCAAATATAATACTCAACTTTTTAGGTTTATAACCTAAAATGTATGTGTATGTATGTAAGTGTGTGTTGGGTTAGATATTTTTGTATATGTAATGCTGGCCATACGCTCTACAAAAAATCGCCTGAACAAACTTTCGAAAAACGAACGTTCTGCCGTGAGCGCAAACGATATTGCCATCATGTAATGACCAATAAGTCGTTAAAGCGGAGTTCCACCCAAAATTTTAACTTCCGCTAGATCCACTCCTCACCCCCTTACATGCCACATTTGGCATGTCATTTTTTTTGGGGGGGGGGGAGTGGGGGCTTCAGGAGGAGTGGGACTTCCTGTCCCACTTCCTGCTTCCGCCGAGGGGCTGGTTAGGCGATTAAGCTTAATCGCCTACAGCAGCCCCTCCCTGTAGGCGATCGCATGGGACACTGACAGGTCCCATGCGATCGCCTGTCCAATCAGCTGCTGACTTTTAATAAACATATAACTAAGCTGGAACACCCCTTTAAGTCGACATGAATCAAAAAAATTTGGCTCGTTTTTTTTACATATACCTAGTGCAGAAAGTTTGAACGGGAAACACATTAACCTTCCGATTTATCGTTCGTTCGGCAGAAAATTTCCAGACTCTTCCTTAGTTTTTTCGTCTCAAAAACGTCCCAAAGATTATCAATTTTGTGCCCATTATCTGTTTGATTTTTCGTATAGTGTATGGCCAGCATAAGTGCCTTTGTTATGTTAGTGTTCCAATAACAAAATAAAGTGTATAATAATAATAATAAACACAGAATTATTGATTTAGGCTGGGTTCACGCTGGTGCGTAGGGACGAGCTTTGATTTGGGGTGTTCGTGGCAAATTCGAAAAGCCGCGGAACACCCTGTTAAAGTCTATGGGAGAAATATAAATTGCTAATTTTAAAGGCTAATATGCAAGTTATTGTCCTAAAAAGTTTTTGGGGACCTGGGTCCTGCCCCAGGGGACATGTATCAGTGCAAAAAAAGTTTTAAAAACTGCCATTTTCCGGGAGCAGTGAATTTAATAATGCTAAAAATAAAACAATAAAAGTGAAATATTCCTTTAAGTTTCATACCTGGGGGGGGGGGTGTAAAGTCAGCATGTGAAATATCTCATGTTTCCCATACTTAGAACTGTCCCTGCACAAAGAGTTATTTCTGAAAGGAAAAAAAGTCATTTAAAACCGGACTTGCAGCTATAATGAATTGTTGGCTCCGGCAATTCAGAGAGAATTCATTAATTAAAAAAAAAAAAGCGTGGGGGTCCCCCCAAATTCAATTATCAGGCCCTTCAGGTCTGGTATGGATATTAACCCCTTAAGGACAAGGGCCTCATCCCCGCAACCCTGACCGGTGGTTGTGGGGGTCTGCAGGCGGGGGGCTTATCAGAATCTAAGCTGCAGGCAGAAATAACACGTCGTCCTCCTAATTAAGACAAATACACACTATAGAGGGATATGTTCTGTTCATATTTCATGCTTTAGGTTTACATACACTTAAGTAGAAGTAAACTTCCATGCCTGACTTTTACCTATAGGTAAGCCTATAATTAGGCTTACCTATAGGTAATGTAAATATCTTCTAAACATGCAGGGGATATTTACTGTACATGCAGCCGGTGACATCACTGGCACATGTGCTCTGAAGGAACGGCCACCCATGCCGTTTCTTCAGAGCCCCGTACTGTGACCGGCAGCTCCCACGTGCATGCATGGGAGTGACATTATTACTTCTCCGGCCAGTCACAGAGCTGGAGTCCACAAACCCGGAAGCAAGATGGGGGAAGATTCAAGTGGCCTCCAGATTTGACATCTCGGCGAGGGAAGGCTTTGTTTTAAGTGCTTTTACCTTAAAGGGTTAATTAAGGCTTACCTGTAGGTGCTTTAAATATCTCCTACACCTACACGGTCTAGGAGATATTCGCAATGTCCACGAATGATGCCTTCTACTGCGCATGTGCCGTCTTAAAATCCTTTGACTGGTAATAACTTGGATGGGCAATAGGAATTATGGGATGCCCATCTTGACTGAAACAATACCCAGGGACAACTTCCCCCTATATACACGGCCTTGAACAATCCTCCTTCCGGGACACTGACAGTCTCTGAAGATAAAATGCAAAAGTCCATTAAGGGCTAGAAACTACAGCCTTAGGGGTCCCTTCCTGGGTCACCGACAGTCTCCTCAGCACTCCACCTTCCAACCGACTCCCCTGCTGGCATGACTCATCCATATTTAAGCTAGCTCAACCACCCTGCTAGGCCCTCTGCCTGGGCATTGCCCAAGTTCCCCTAAGTTTGCGTATGGACCCTCCTGGCCTCTGTCTATTAACTTCTAGAAGTTTCTCCATTTCCAGAACCAGGGGGTGGTACCAGAGACCCACCTCTGTGAGTCATCCAGCCTGACATGTAGTAAACCCTGGCCCAGATTCATAATCATTCTACCATGAGACATACAAGTAAATTTACCTGCACTAACCTGCCACTTGTTATATTCACTGTGGAACCTAAGGGACTAATCTTCTGAATTGTGTAAAAAGGCTGTTTGATCCTGTATTTTCTAAACCTCCCCTTCTTTTACTGCCCCCAATCCATCTGCTGATAGTACAGAGTCTTGGAGATACTCTGCACATGCTCAGATTGGTGTGTATTGCTAGAGAGTGAATCAGAGGGTCAATCAGCACTGTCTGGACAAAGAGTCAGGGGTCATGCAGCCTCATAGGATGGTCAGAGGAGAATGAAAACTCCTCCTACAAGCTTTAACTAGTGCTGGGCCACACACTGATAGCAGTCACAAGATTGCTATTTACTGCTAATGAAAAAGGGTATTTAGCGGTTTATATTTACTATAATTAATAAATATATTTAAATAATTGCATTTCCATGTTCTGTGTACTGTGGGAGACGAGATATAGTAAATACTGGGTTTAGTGACCGTTTAAAGTGATTTTAAACCTAAACATGTTATGCTTACCTCCTCTGTGCAATGGTTTTGCATAGAGCAGCCCCCATCCTCCTCTTCTGGGGTTCCTTGCCAATGCGGCAGGAGCCACTTAGCAGATGGGTGTGGGCCTGCTCACAAGGCCTGCTGCCTGTGTATATAGACACAGACAGCAGGGCTTTGCCCCGCCCCCCACTCAGCAGTCTTACGATTTGATTAACAGCAGCAGAAGCCAATGGCTAATTCTGCTATCAATCTGTCCTGTGAACAGCAAGGAGGGAGAGAGCGATGAGAGCTGCTGCTCTCGTACACATCCCTGGATTGAAATTGGACTAAGGTGAGTATAAGGGGTAGCTGGGGTATCCTGGACAAAGATTACCTTAATCCTGAAAATGCATTAAGTTAAAAAAAAACTTAAAGCTTTAGAATCACTTTAAGCTTTTTTATTATATACATATGCAAAGGCCAGTTAGAATATGTTAATGTACACGGTCATATTATTGAAGGTTAACTGATACAGGCGTAGGGCGGATGAAGCAAATTGTGTTATTAATTTTTCATACACTTGTATAATGAATCAGGGTCATGTGACATCAAAAACAAAAGGTTAAGAAAGAAAGCAGGAGCAAGATAGTCATTAGCCTTTAAGATCTTTAATAAAGGATATGCTGACAAAGTGAGGAGGACAATGTCATTGTAAAGTACTGAAGTCATTATTTCATAGTTACAAATGCTTTCTGCATAAACTATTATGCTTCTATATAATTAGCATACTGGATAAATTTGTTAAAACAATAATACATTTCCTTAGTGCTCTATTTAAATAAGTTGCAAACATTCACCATACTTTATTCACCTATTACAGTATATATTTATATCTATATCTATCTATATATATATATATATATATATATATATATATATATATATATATATATATACACTAAATTACCAATAGTATTGGGACACCTGCCTTTACACACTCATGAACTTTAATGGCCTCCCACTTATCGTCCGTAGGGTTCAATATTGAGTTGTCCCACCTTTTGCAGCTATTACAGCTTTAAGTTTTCTGGAAAGGCTGTCCACAAGGTTTAGAAGGGGGTCTATGGGAATGTTTGACCATTTTTCCAGAAATGTATTTGTGAGGCCTGGCTCGCTGTCTCCACTCTAACTCACAACAAAGGTGTTCTATGAGGCGGCGTACACACGACCGAGGTTCTCGCTAGAAACCAGCGAGAACCTCGCTGGGAGCTGCATTCCAGCGAGAACCTCGGCCGTGTGTACGCTCTCGGCAAACATCCCGTCGGGAATGCCGTCGAGCCGAAATAGAGAGCATGTTCTCTATTTGCTCGACGGCCCGTCGGGATGAATGGCTGGTTGCCATTCCCGACGGGCGGGTCGCCGAATCTGACGGCCGGCAGAGAACCTCGATGGGCGGAACGATGTGTTCTGCCCGTCGAGGTTCTCTGCCGTGTGTGCGCCGCCTCAGATTGAGGTCAGGACTCAGTCAAGTTCCTCCACCCCAAACTCGCTTATCCATGTCTTTAGGGACCTTGCTTTGTGCACTGGTCCAAAACATTTGGTGATGGGGGGACTGTGGTGTGTTTTATTCATTTTTCAGGGGTTGGGCTTGGTCCCTTAATTCCAGTGAAGGATTAAGGAATTAGCATACCAAGACATTTTGGACAATTTAATACTCCCTACTTTGTGGAAACAGTTTGGGGATGGCCCCTTCCTGTTTCAACATGACTATGCAGTGTACCAGTGCACAAAGGCGGGTCCATAAAGTCATGGATGAGTGAGTTTGGGATGGAGGAACTTGACTGGTTGTGACCTAAACCAGATAGAACACCTTTGTGATGAATTAAAGCGGAGACTGCGAGACAGGCCTTCTCATCCTCATCGGTGTCTAACCTCACAAACCCCCTAAGACTGGGATGCCATTAAAGTTCATGTGCGTGTAAAGGCAGGTGTCCCAATACTTTTGGTAATATAGTGTGTGTGTGAGTGTGTATATATATATATATATATATATATATATACAGTATATATATATATATATACTGTATGTACTAGTGGCTTGGCTCCTTCTGTGGTACTAGAAAACAAAAAATAGCTATATTATTTAAATGGTGTGACTGCTTTCATGTAGTACACATTTTTTTTTTTTCGGTAAGTTTTAATATTTCTGAAACTTTTTTGTGTGGCTCTTACACAATGAAGGATGCTTGTGAACTCAGTTGCACCCTGAGTAGGCACTATGCAAATGGATGCAAATCAGATATACCTTCTGCAGCTGTACGATTGCAACGTTGCACCACTTTCAGTTTTGAAAATGTGTGTTTGCGCACATTTTTGGTAAGCGTTATGAAGAATGTAGATCATGGCAAAATGAACACACCAATCTGTCGCATTATTAAAACGAAATTGGACCACTTTTTAAGCAGGCACGTTTTTCCAAAAATGAATTATTAAATGCTTTTTAGCTGTCTTTTTATTTTTGGGGCAAATTACAATAAATTGGCAACTTTGTGGCACATCTGCCACAATCCTGTATAATGGGACAATGTAGCAAATCTTCCACACTTTTGTATAATCCAACAAAAAATAGACACAAAATTATGCAACACATTTATTAACCACTTGCCGACCACCAAGGTGCTGCAGTAAGGTGGCTCGGACCAGTACGGCGATTTTGTACACTAGCGCTCTGACTGGCCAGCAGGTCGAGCCAATCAGTGCTCCGATTGGCCAGTGGGGGAGCCAATCAGCGGGTCCAGCTAACTCGATGTCCATTAGCCGCATGCAATCCTTTCCTACAGGGACAGAACGGGGATCGGCCAAAGTAAACAAGGTAGATATCTCTGAAATCTGTCTTCCTGCTAGTTACACAGTCCTACACCCAGTTATAAAACACAAACAGGTAACACATTTAACCCTTTGATCGCCCCCCCATGTTAACCCCTTCCCTACCAGAGTCATTAGCACTGATCATTAGCACTGATCATTGGAATAATGTCACTTGTTCCCAAAAAAGTGTCAAAAATGTCCGACCTGTCTGCCGCAATGTCGCAGTTCTGCTAAAAATCACTGATCGCTGCCATTACCAGTAAAACATAAATAAAAATGCCATAAATCTATCCCCTATTTTGTAGACGCTATGGCCCAGATTCAGAGAGAATTGGATTCTCGTAGCGTATCAGAAATACACTACGCCGCTGTTTTTTACCTGGCTCTACGTTACGTCATTCGTTGTTTGAGTAGCGTCGTTTACGGACATTTCTATTCCCGAACGAGTTACGCAAAAACGAGTTACGCAAAAACAGTACGTAAAAAAAAACAGACGTAAGGGATTGCGAAGACCGCTCGTATCTTCGTGGATCGCCGTAAAAACACATTTGCATATCCCGATGCATGAAAACGACGCAAACTCCTCCCAGCGGCCGCAAAAATATCGCAGCGTAGATCCGAAGGTTTACGAAGACGTAAGCCTCTCGGATCGAAGCCCGAAGCCGCCGTATCATGGTTTGAGGATTCAAACTAGTGATACGGCGCGTGAAATTTGAAATTACTCCTGTCTAACACCAGTTAGACAGGCATAATTGCTTTATGAATCTGGGCCTATATCTTTTGCGAAAACCAATCAATATAGGCTTATTGGGATTTTTTTTTTTTTTACCAAAAATATGTAGAATAATACATATTGGCCTAAACTGATGAATACATTTGTTTTTTTATTTCTTTTGTATTAGATTTTTTGTATTATAGCAGAAAGTAAACAATATTGTTTTTTTTTTTGCCAAATTGGCAGTCTTTTTTTGTTTATAGCGCAAAAAAAAAAAAACGCTGAGGTGATCAAATGCCACCAAAAGAAAGCTCTATTTGTGGGAAAAAAGGACGTTAATTTTTTTATAACGTTGAGCGACCGCGCAATTGTCAGATGCAGTGATGTCTGGTCATGGAGGGTGTAAATCCTTCTGGGGCAAATAAACAAAAAATAATATAGTGAATACAATTGCGACACAAGTCATGTTATAATTGAATGTTATTGACAATTACATTTTCTTTTCAATCTGCAGCTCTATAATTTTCTGAAAATGCAATGCAATATGGCTATTTGGAGGTGTTGTGTACACAGAATGTGTTCAGAACAGTGCCCAGAAACATAATTTCCTGCTTGTGTGATTGGCTCACTCATTTTCCCAGAAGTCTTGCATTAAGATGCAAGTCAGATGTCACACATCCCCTGCAACAAAAAATAAAAATGTTGGTGAGATACTACCATCTAATGCAGAGGCCTCAAACTGGCGGCCCTCCAGCTGTTGCGAAACTACAAGTCCCATCATGCCTCTGCCTGTGGGAGTCATGCTTGTAACTGTCAGCCTTGCAATGCCTTGTCGGAATTGTAGGGCCACCAGTTGGAGACACCTGGTCTAAAGAGATACAGGCCCAGCAGCTTTCCTCATTAGTGCCCTGCAGGTGCAGCAGCTGGTTAATAATTATGAAACCACTCCCATTAGATTCACTTTCCCACATAGGCATATAGAAACACATAGGGATTTATTCAGAATATCAAAAGGTAGGAATCTGCAATAAAGGTTGTTAAAATCCTTGTAATGTACATGGATCACCCAGAGGTTTTTTTTTTTCCCCCTCAAAAAAAGCGGAGTTACGCTTTAAATTAAAAAGCAATGTTTTTGGTAAATCTGTGCCATTTCAATGGCAGCTACACAAACTGCAGGTCATTAGCAGGCACAGCATCTATGACTTTTTATGATAAATATCTTGCACTGTGTCTCACTGATTTTTGTTCTGTTTCACCTATTTTTGTTAAATGTACTGAATCGTGAACTTTTTCTTATGTTTCTGTAGCCCACCTCTTTTATGAAAGCCTGATGCAAAGAATACCCTTTTATGTGATATCATTTACTCAAAGCAGCAGAAATGTACATGCTGGGATACCGCTAGAATGTAACATAGGATTGCAGGCATTCTAAGCCTTGCCTGCCTGGGGGCAATGGAAATCATGTCAATACATGAAATGCACACCAGTAAATCTTATGCCAGCTCTGGTTATATCCAAATATGAAGTAAAGCAAAGTGCTACCAGGCCCCTGAGCCTAAATTGCTGGGGTGAGCCCATTATGAGCGTGCATCTGCAACATTAGTGTCTCAAAATATGGGAGAGACTATGATGGCGTCAATGGCTTTGGAAGATTGTTATTCTTGGTGACAGACAAGGGTAATTATCTGCAATCCACTAGCAGTTTCAGGCCTAATTTCATTACTGCTGTACAATCCTTCCCAAGTCGCTAGTCTATCAATGTCTCACAGAAAGGATTAGATGGCATTTTCTTGGTCTTGAAATGAATCTCGCCTGTCATGCCCTTGATAGATAGTGCATGGCTGGCCCAAGCAGAGACATGACCACAGGTACAGTCATTGCCGACTCCTTTCAAGCTGTTAACCCCTCAGCAGCTGTGCACTTAATTAAGTTGCGCTTCACAGTTCACTGGATGATTTTATTACGTGACCACACCTCCCACTGAGGATACTGCTCAGCTTATATGGAAAAAGGCATTAGAATATCTTTTTTTCATCCATAAGCAATACAACACTTTTTAAGCAACATTAACTAAACACATAGGGGTTGATTTAAAAATGGCAAAAAGGCTGTTCATTTTGCAAAGGGATTTTCCCTTAGCTTAGTAAATGTGGCGAAAATTCACTTTGCCTGGAATGATTATCCAATCACTTGCAAGGAAGATTTAAATTGTGTATGATTGAATGGTGAATCCACTGTAAGCACATCATCACCTTATTCACTATGTAAGAATTGCAAAGTGAACAGTATTTTCGCCTTTAGTAAATCAACCCCGTAGTTTAACCACTTGCTGCCCAAGGCAAGTTTGACATTTTTTACATACATTTTAAGCTCAGAATTCTTGTTGATCATATATTTTCTGAAAAATAGGGGCACTGTAAAATGGTGGCTGTTGCAATTTTTAATATCAGATGTCAAACACAAATTTTCAGGAAAAAAATATACTTAAATTAATTGTAGTGCATACAAACACAATATAATACCATATATATATATATATATATAAAATATGACGATGTTGTGCAGAGTAAAGAGCATGTCAAGATTTAAAACTGCACACATCTGTGGAATGGCCTGTAGAAGGAACCGAATGCTCCGAGCATGTATCCTTGCCTTTTTCTTCCACTTGTCAGCAATCTCCTGTCTCCACTGGTGACATCACAGCCACAGGACATTCTACACAGCCAGAGTGCGACTTCCTAACCCCTCGAGACTCCAGACATTGCCTCCCTGTTCCCCAAACTGAGCGGTTGGAAATCATCCCTTACACCGATGACATACACCATGGCGGCCGCCTGGATTACAGCCCGGAGATCCATTTACAGATGAGCCTATTTTTATCATTTGTTCTTAATCCTAACTATGTATTAAACCTTTGGGATACTACACTTAGTTGGCGCGTCCTTCTCTCTCTCTCTTTTGCTACTCGCGAAATGGCAACAGACTATGGTATCTAAAATTGTCCATAGGCAATGCTTTAAAAGCCTTTACAGGTTACCAGTTTAGAGGTAAATGTGAACTCTGGCACTAGAAGAAATATTGAAATAAGCTGATTGGACAATATTTATTAAAAAAAAAGCAAGATATAAATATAGCTGCTGGCAATTGAGGAAACACACAAGCCTCTAGTGCAGTGGTCATCAACCCTATCCTTAGGGCCCACTAACAGGCCCGGTTTTATGTATTACCTTGGGGAGATGCAGACTAGAATACTGTAATCACTGAGCAGCCAATGATATCACCTGTCATGTATTTCAGTTATCTTGCAAACCTGGCATGTTAGTGGGCCCTGAGGACAAGGTTGATGACCACTGCTCTAGTGAACACATAAACAATTACTAAGAAGCTATGAAATATATTATAATAATAATTATAATATATTCTTATTGGAAAGAATGTACAACAACAATACAGGAAGGAAAAAAAAGCAAAGAAAGGGGAATAATTATGCTTAATGACCATGGCCTAAAAATCTTAAATTAACCAGATTTTATATTTCCCATTCCCACTTGTATTTTCACAAAATCGAAAATTGAAAATTGCTTAATATAACGTGCCGACATATTCGCTATCAGTGCCAATTTGTATATACAGATATGCACACAAAAAAAAGACATAAACAACAAAACAACAGCAAACAAAAACAAAAAACAACAACAAACAACCAACAAACAGAATACAAATAAGGGGAAAGAGAAAAAAATTTAAATAAATTAAATATAGCATCGAACAGACAGGATCCCAACAACTACAGAAAAGATAACATCAGAGGAGACTCCAGCAACTCCACCCAGGGGGCCCAGACTTCCCAGAAGTTACATGTACCCTTATTTGCTGTACATACCAGCTCTTCCATCCACATTATATGATTCATCTCAAATACCCATTCCTGTATTGTTGGTGTTATTTAGGATTTCCAATGTCTTGGAATTAAGGCTCTTCCTGCCATCAAAAAAAAATCTAAATATTTCCTTTTTGTTTGATTTAATTGACCCAGGAATTAAAGAGAGAAGTGCTACCTCGGGAGTCTCCTGCTAATTTTTACCAGTGACCACATGACTAAGGCCTTGTACACACGAGCAAACAAAAATCCCCGCCAGCAGACAGCGCGGTGACGTGGCGATGACGTTGACGCCGCCACGTCACCGCACCAGGAAGTAAATCACTTCCGCGCATGCGTCGAATCCATTCGACGCATGTGCGGGCAGATATGTCTGCTGGTTAGCGTACTAACCAGCAGACATATCGGTCTGACGGATTCCCAGCAGACAGATTTTAAAGCAGGCTTTAAAATCTGTCTGCTGGGAAAATCCATCAGCTCGCCCGTACACACGATCAAATTTGTATGCTGAGACGGTCTGTCAGACCATTTCCAGCAGATAGATTTGATCGTGTGTACGCGGCCTAAGTTTAAATATAGCCAACCAAAATGTTTTTTTTTTCCACCAAGACCACCATAGATGTAATAATGTGCCTCTTGACTCACCGCATAGGCCAGACATAGCTGGACCAATTTGACTTAGTAAGACCGGACAGCAATACCATCTCGTCATAATGTTCTAGTTATGTTCCTGTGAATAAGATGACAAAGTTATTTTAAAGGTCAGGTAGAACACCTTGTCCCAGTCTTCATGGGACAGATTTTTACCTAATTCTCTCTCCCAGTCTCGGACATAGAAAGGGTGATCTGGAAATGCATGCGATAATAAAATACTGTACATTTTAAATAATGCATGAGGAAATTTTGAGTCAGAAAGGCACATCTCCTCAAACTGAGTTAAGTCCCGACAGATACTTAGACTATTCAGCCCATTATAGAAATTACATACCTGAAAGTATTAAAGCCATTTACCTGCCTTCAGTCGTGAGCGATAAAGAGACAGAGATTGCCACTCCAGGCAGGTCAACAGGACCTAGGACATCTGGCACATTTCACACTAACTTTAGTCTTTACTCATAGCTGTGAAACTTGTAGTGCCTGTTTCCTGTTTTTTACATTAAAGTTACGTTGGATTGGAGTGCGGCTGTCCTGATCATAATTTCAGGCGAGAGCGGAAAATAAGCTCACTCATAGTTTTCAAGCCTCTATCTGTACATGAATGACAAATAGGCAAAGGATGTAGTGTTTGCCAGCAAAGAAAACTTTTTTCTGGCATTCCCGATGGAAAAACCTGGGTTACCCAATATTGGAGTCAATGGCCCTGGGCATGAAGATATATTGTATGTTGTGATAAATTTATCCCATACATATAACAGGAAATCAAAGGTGTTACTTGTGTTGAACATGGCCGATCAATAGGAAGAAGCCATGGGAGAGAAGTCATGGGTATAGGCACTAAATCAGACTCAAGTGTAACCCACTGCTTAAAGGATCCATGGTGAAACCATTCTAGCACCCTACTAAGTAAAGCCGCCGCATGGTATAATTCTAGGTGCGGCAGGCCTGTGCCGCTAGCATCTCTTCTCTTCACTAAGATTTCATATCTGTGTCTACCTGGGAATCTAGGCCAAATTTTAGTAATATAGTTCCGGTCAACGTAAAAAAAAAGAACGAGGAACCCTGATTGGAATTGTTTGAAAAATATAAAGAAATCTAGGAAGGATGTCCATCTTAAAGAGTGACATCCTTCCCAGCCATGAGTGTCGCATTGGAGACCATTTCTTAAGACGAGATTGCAGGTAGTTAAGCTCATATGATTTATAACGTTGTCCAGGTATCTAAATCCCCAAATAATTGATGGAATACTGGGCTCATTGGAACAAAAAGTTATCAGCAAGAGAAACGAATGTCCTCCGCAAGAGTAATATTTAGACAATGTGATTTTTCTGCATTAATTTTAAAATTGCTTAGAGTACCGAAAACTTCCAACTCCTTTAAAAGCACCGGAAATGCAATTATTGGATTTGTTATGTGGAGCAAGAGATCGTCTGTAAACAAACTTATCTTATATTGCTTAACAACAATTTTAGCACCCTGTATTGGGTTGTTAGCATGCAAGGCCATCGCCAAATGCTCCATTGCTAGTATATACAGAGAGGGGACACCCCTGATGGGTTCCATTCGATAAATGAACCGGGTCCGAAAGTAGGCCATTCACTCTAATACGAGCTGATGGAGCAGAATACAAGGGCATATGTTTTTAAATTAAACCTTAAGATAAACCTAATTGTTCTAATGTTGCTTTCAAAAACGTACAATCTAGGCGATCAAATGCTTTTCCGCATCTAACGAAAGAAGACACAACAGGGCTTTTTGTATCTGGCAGTGTGAGATAAGAGATAATATTGTAATGGTGCTATCCCTTGCTTCTCGAGTTGGGACCAAGCGCACCTGATCTAAACCAATTATAGAAGGAATAACTGTTTGTAAACGATCTGCTATTATTTTAGCATATATTTTAAGGTCAACCTTTATTAAAGAAATTGGACGATAACTTGAACATTCAGCAGGATCTTTTTGGTCTTTATGAATGAGAGTAATATGAGCTTCCTACGCTTGATGAGAGAAAGTACATGAAACGGAGTTAAATGTAGTGTCCAAAATTGGTGATAAAACGTAATTGTTTATAGAACATCAGGACTTACCCGATGGAAGTGCCTTAATTGTTTGTTGAATTTCCAGTGTAGTGAAAGACATATTCAATAAGTTAGCAGCATCCTGATCTAATCTTGGAAGGGCCGTATTCAAAATGTATTGGGCCATTATTTTTCAATGTTGATAGGTACATTGAGGGGATTAGTGATATTATAAATTGTCCTATAATATTCTTTAAAGGTCTGAGCAATGTCTTCAGAAGTATGTACCAACCTATTTTTAGGGCATCGAAGTTTGGGAATATAAGTACAATTTGATTTAGTTTTGACCTGACCTGGTCAGTGGTCTACCCATCTTATTAACACATTCATACTGTACATAGTTCTATGCATTTGGTCTTTATGCTTAAAGTATGACATATCAAGTATATGTAAAAGATCTTTGAGTTTCTTTTCTAATAGCTAAAATACATGAGCCTCAAGTGAACGTTTATGGGCAAGCTCAAGCTGACGAAGTTCCTGTAGAAGCTGTGTAATCTCTGCAGATCATGCTTTTCTTAAATATGCACCTTCAGAAACAAGGATCCCCCTTATGACACACTTCTAAGCCTCCCATTTAAGAGGTTGTGCCGTCATATCCCGTGTGTGATCTGATAAATACTGAGAGATTGATCATCTAACTGCTGCGCATGTCAATTCATTTTTTAAGGCTTTCATTCAGCCCCCAAGAAGCTACAGGTTTAAAAAATCCCAGGATATTGATTAAGAAAAAAAAGCGGGAAATGGTCTGACCAAATTTGAGTTCCGATGTATGCCCGGGGTTGCCAACTAAGTATGTTATGTGAAACAAAAAACATGTCTATCCTACTATAAGTTTTAGGTTTTAAAGAATGACAGATATAATCACGCTCATTTGAGTGTAACACCCGCCACACATCAACTAGCTGAAAATCATGCAATCGGAGCTTAAGAAGATTGATCTGAGGCAAAGAGAAGCATAGAAGTAGTGTCCAGTGTTGAGTCAAATACAACATTAAAATCTCCTCTATGCTTCCCTCAGCCAGAGGGCCTAATTTGCGCAAAAGAGCAAGCATCATAGAAATCTGACCCTGGTTGGGAGCATAGGCATTAACTAAAGTAAACATAATATTATTAATTTTACATTTAAGAAAAGGAAATCGATTCCCTGGATCCCTTACTTCCTGAATTCGGAGACTAAAAGCGGGGTATGGAAGCCCATGGCCACACCTCTAGATTTACTAACAGGATAATTACTGAGATACCAATTACTATAGTAGAAATATTTCCCGAATCGGGATGTTTGTGTGGGATTTTAGTGATGCATAATGGATAAATGTAGCAAATTAATGCATCAAATATATAGGTACACAAGAATACTTGATAATTTACATCAAACCCACAGCACTTGAGTCACACAAATGGGTGTTTAGATATAAAAATAAAAAAGATTTATTGATACAAAATATTTTGAAGTAATGTTCTTAACAATCACTAAAAACAATCATAGAAAAAGTACTATGTATGCAAATATGCAACTAGTCTTCTTCAGACCACCCGTGTTGATGGTTCAACAAGTTTCGCCCTGTAAGGCCTCGTACACACGAGGGCATATGTCCGCTGAAAACGGTCCGATGGACCGTTTCAGCAGACATCTCCGCTCGTGTGTATGGGCTAGCGGACAGATTTCTCCACCCGACAGATTTCAAAGCATGCTTTGAAATCTATCCGGTGGATTCGGCGCATGCGCGGAAGTGTTTAACTTCCTGGTGCGGTGACGTGGCGTCCGGCGGCGGGGAATTTGATCCGATGGTGTGTACACGCCATCGGATCAAACTCCCGATCGGACATATCCGATGGAAATGGTCCGCGGACCATTTTCATTGGATATGTCCGATCGTGTGTACGAGGCCTAAGGTGCGGGACGACATGTCTGCTGGTAAGTGTACTAACCAGCAGACATGTCGGGCGGACACATTCCCACCCGATAGATTTCAAAGCATGCTTTGAAATCTGTCGGGTGGACAAATCTGTCCGCTAGCCCGTACACACGATCGGAGATGTCTGCTGAAACGGTCCATCGGACCGTTTTCAGCGGACATATCCGCTCGTGTGTACGAGGCCTAAGGGCTTCTTCAGGAACACACGGTGGGTGGTGATCTCGAATGAGTAGGGTGAAAGGTCACTCAGATGGCAAAAGTGGAAACAATCCTCCCTGGGTATAAAGATCCCGCCTAGCAGGATAAGCTACGTTCCCACAGATATGGACCAGAAACGGCAAAGTCCCATATGCAGGCTTAATGGTACTGCTTCTGTTTTTAATAGCTGGGGCAAAGGACGGAATATATGTGTATTTGATATTAAAGCGCATAGCAAGCATTCGGATAAGATGTGTGTATGCTTAAACCATATTCTGTTCAGTCAATGCTTAATGGAGTAGAATTAGGGTCTCCATATAAGGCTTTGCCAGCCTGAATGCAGATTCACCAATAAAATCTCTATCTTGCTGTGTCCGTAGGAAATACACTTGGTCTCCTCTAGAGCTCACGCTGTGGTACTGATGGCGTTTTAAAATGTGTCTCCAGTAAGAAGAGTATCTGAACTCTTTGCATATGCATATTATATAAAATCTGCAATCTCTTCTGCAGCATATTTAGACCCCTATCGGTAAAATTAAGTGACCCAATTTTTATTGCCTCCATAGCGAATATTATTACATTTTAGTGTGCGGTTTACTCTTGGGCCCTGTCTGTTTGATGCTAGGAGAAAAGAAAAATTAGAAAAAAAAATAACCAAAAAAAGGGAGAAGAAAAATTGGGAAATAAAAGGGGAGAGGAGAAAAAAACACACAAAAAGAGTCCAATTCTAACTGGTCTCAAAAAAAGAGTGGGCCAGATTCACAGAGCGATTACGCCGGCGTTACAGGAGATGCGCGGCGTAAGTCTAAATTTGCGCATGCGTTTCGATGCGCCGCATCCCCAAAACGAGATACGCAAGAAATCTATTTTTTTTTGACCGGCGTAATTTCGATAGACAAAAATATACATACATATATACATCAATACATAACATACATACAAATTACAAACACGGTCTCACTATCTTTCAATAGCCCTTTAAAACCTTGATGGATATAATAATCTAATCTAATACAAGCCCCTCATTCTTCACTTGATATATCACACATGCATAGACATCTTTGGCATGAGTGATTCTGAGGTGTCTCGCATCTTCAGATTCACCCCTCATGCCATCCTGGAATTAACCACAACCCTGCAGGAGGACATCACCAGCCCAACACATGACACCACCCATGACACCCATGACGGCTACATATACAATCCTAGCCCCATCCCCACAGATTTCGAACAGAACATGTATGGGGACAGCTGGCTGGTTGGTGAGTGACATGGGTGGCAGGCATGACTGTCCCCCCCATGATGCTGAAATCACAAAGGGCACATGCACTACTAACATCCTCCTGTCTTATCCCTTCAGGGTGACTCTGCATATGCCCTGGGACCCCATCTAATGACTCCTATCCGGAACCCCCCATGGTACCCTGTTGTATTCCCCAAACTTTGTATGCCAGAGCATCGGTGCATGTTGCATGCTGCACAACTTCGCAGTGAGAAAGGGCCTGGAGATTGACATACCTGATGACCTGACCCCCGAACCAGACAATCCCCCCTAACCGAGGCTACCCCGTCTTCTGAGGGAAGAGCAGCCAGGAGACAGCTCACGTTAGGCATCTTTGCACGTTAAACACACACATTAATCATGGCACAATGAGAATGCATGCATGCACACCACTGTGGTCCCTAGCACAGACACATCACATCCTCATCACATTGGATTGGCACAAGCCCACCATGCAGGACTTGTGAGCAGCAACACCACGCCATGGCTCCAATTATGTCACTGTACATTCATACACCATTCACACGGACCTGGGGATCACTTCTCCACCACAAATGAGGGTGACACCCCTTTTCCAGCAGGAATGTCACCCCCACATTCCAAAATCATTCACAAACAGAACCAGAAAAAAAATGCCCAGCAAAAAAATAATAAAAAAAAAACACAACAAAGAAAACACAGAAAAGACAAAAATCACTCTGCAAAACAGTCACCAAATATCTCAAAGACACGTCACAAACAAACAAACGCTAATAAACAACAGAACAAAAGCACCTTGCTGTATAGGGAGGGATACAAAGGGATGTAATTTTGCAAAGGAAGGGCGTTTGTCTCTGTCTACTTAAGCACTCTGCGTAGCTCACTAAGTTGCCCGGGTCCACTCCCAATTTCACTGATTGCGCCGTTCCCGAGTTGTGAGCATGCGCACAGAGGTGCTGACCATGGTCTGCTTCCGGCCGGCCCTTCATTTGCATGGGGTCACGGCTCATTTCAATGAAACACACCCACGTCTTTCCCAATTTGAATTACTCCGCCTTACGCCTCGGAATTTACGTTACACCGGCGCACATTTCTGCGCAAATACTACGAGGATACGGTGATTGCGCCTCTACATTGCGCCGGTCTAACGTAAAGGAGGTGCGCTACGCTGGTCAAAATATGCGCCAATGTACGTGAATCTGGCCCAGTGTGTCTATTGCGACACATTAACCGTCTGTGCCAGCTCAGGTGGAAGCCTATAGGGGGAAGGGTTAGTCTTGGGTCGTGGGCCCACTCCTGCTCAAAAAAAAATCAAATAGTCAACAGTAAAGAAACGGTTCCACAGAGGTTTCTCAGGGGACATCAGGGGAAGTGCAGACATCCTGCATAAAATTCCAACTAGGAATTGATGTTCCTATAAATGTATTATTTAAATCATTACGTTCACAACCCCCCTGAGTCCCCCCCAATGCCCTCCAAAGCTAACTGCAATACATTTTTAACATATTACGGTATTCAATTGCAAACCTCCTATATTCACATGAATCTACTTGTACCCATACATCTACTGTTTATACCCAAGTACTGTATATACCAATAAAAATTAAAAATCCCATCAAATAATTAACACTAAAAAAACAAAAGTTTCCACAGAGGTTCCCCAGGGGCGATCATGGAAAGTACAGACATCGGCCCGGATTCACAAAGCATTTACGCCGACGGATCTAGAGATATGCCGCGTAAGTGTAAATATGCGCCGTCGTATCTGTGCGCCGTGCCCACAGAACTAAGATACGCCTAAAAAATTACTTTATCCGACCGACGTAACTTGCCTGCGCCGACGTATAGTGGGCGCATAGTTACGCTGAACGCATTTGGTACTCCCATTAATTTTCAATGCAAATGTGCAAATGAGGGACATACGCCGATTTACAAATGTACTTGCGCCCGGCGCATGTTTTAAGCGATTTGCGTAAGGTTTACGTCCGGCGTAAAGTTATTCCCCATATTGGAGGCGCAACACATGCAAAGGTATGGACCAGGGAACGAACGCTGTCTAATTTTACGTAGTTTACGTTGTACGAGAATAGGGCTGGGCGTAGGTTACGTTCACGTCGTAGGTAGTGATTCGACGTATCTTAACCAATTGTTTCAACGTGATTGTGAGCATGCGCACTGGGATGTGTCCAAGGTACGACGCATGCGAAGTTCATTTTAAGTAATTGTCTGAAGCTCAGCCCATCATTTAAATGTATCACGCCCACTTCCAACCCACTTCCACCTACTTTGACTTACGCTGACTTACGCCTACGACTATACGCTACGCCGACGCAACGTTGGGAGCATTTGCTTTGTGAATTTCATGCTTCCCTCTCTGCGTTGCGCCAGCGTAGCGTAAAGAAGATATGCTACGGCGGCATAAATATGTGCCGATGTATGTGAATACGGGCCACAATGCATAAAATTCCAACTAGGAATTGCTCAATAATTACATTCAAAACCCCCCTGAGTCCCCCTGATGCCCCTCCAAAACAATACATTAATTAAAGTGTTTGTCAACCCCAGAAAAATTCAGATCCTGGTCCCTTAAAGCAGATTACACAGCACAGCACTTGTGCTGTGTACTCTGCCCCCTATAAACTGTAACCCCCCCAACCTTACACTTTCTGTATGGCCTCTCTAAATAAACCACGATAACCAGGGTAGCTCCGCCCTGATCACTGTGGTCAAAGTGCCTCCCTCCTTTATACGCTGTCTCCTCTGCTCTCCCCTCTTCCCCATTTTCCTGCCTGGCATCCCCCTCTGCGTCTGTCTCTGGCCAGCCCCGCCCCCACCACTATTCTTGTAGAATAAAATGTCAACATTTTCACTGCCAGCATCTCTATTAGAAGCTGGCATAGCACACTGTGTAGTTTTAAAAAAAGAGCAATGTAAATACCTAATTTTAGCTGTCTTCAGGCCAGTCACTTGACTTGTGGCCGCTTTACAGCTATGAGACACGGCTTCTGTGGTGGAGACGAGCGGCCACATGATCTTCCCAGCTGACGTCAGAGGAAGATCACGGCCCCTCCAAAATCTATATTATTCTTCTTCCGTGCTTTAATAAGTATTGCTTCCTTCTGTTTAAAAAAGTGCATTTGACATGTTACATCATGGGGGAGCATAGCAAAAGGGTTTTACTAAATCCGGGGGTTCGATGGGCCCTGTCTATATCGGTTGGGTCTGTAACCACTTTACCTAGTAGTGTATTAAAGATGTTTATCACTGTAGATGTTAAGTCTTTCAATTTTATTGACTTAGGCAAGTCCATTATAAGAATATTATTTTGTCGATGGTGATCCTCTAGGTCATCGACATGAGACCAAAGCGTCTGAATCTGGGTATGCTGATCAAAAATCGCCATCTGATGGTTTTCTTGCACATTCAGTACAGGTGAAATAACCTTTTCCACTTCCTCCAGGTGATCATGGAAGCTTTGGAAACTAGACCGAAGTTTGGCAATATCCTTTTTATGGCTGTCTTACATTTTCTGAAGTACTGCTTCCATATCTGTTTTTGTTGGCAATGATTGGAGGTATTTCTCTAGCATGTGTGGTATTTCACTTCTCTAATACTACCTGACTACCTGTACAATGTTCTGCACGGGTCTTCCCAGCTTCATTCTTGCTATCAACAAAGTGATCCAGAGATGACGCCTGGAGGTAGCCATCTTAGCAGATTTTCGTGACTGACAAGGCTGTTGTTGGCTTGAGGGATGAAAAAATTAGCCAATATTAACACTTAAAAAATTAAATTAGTGTTCAACATTTAAAGTGCAATAGTTCTCCTTGGGATAATGATGCCCATGAGTATCTTAACCAGAGAAATTATTTCACAAGTAAGAGTCCATAAGAAGTATATTATGAAATCGTCCTTCACATGTAAAGGTATGGAAGAAGTGGCCACACACCAGAAATAAAACAGCTCATTTGCTTAATGCACTACAAGTGCCAGTATAGATCTTCAAAGGGAGCCCACTACTAATGATGGATTTATTTGTTTATTCGATTGGATAATATTGACTGTAGTAGTGTGCATCAGAATGTAAGAAATAGAACTAAATGAATTCAAGATTCATTCATTATGTTATGATTTGGAGATTATGATGGATCCACCTCTATCCATCCCAAGCATAATAAGTAGGAATGATCTTATTTTACTTTTATACTTTACTGTATTTATTGAAATATGTTTCCATTTCATTTTCAGTATCTCACAAAAGTTTTTTTTGTAAAGATTTTATTATACCTTTTCATGTGACAACACTGAAGAAATTACACTTTGCTACAATGTAAGTCGTGAGTGTACAGCTTGTATAAAAGTGTAAATTTGCTGTCCCCCCAAAATAACTCAACACACAGAAATGAATGTCTAAACCGCTGGCAACAAAAGTATGCACACCCCTAAGTAAAAATGTCCAAATTGGACCCAAAGTGTCAATATTTTGTGTGGCCACCATTATTTCCCAGCACTTCCTTAACCCTCTTGGACATGGAGCTTCACCAAAGCTTCACAGGTTGCCACTGGAGTCCTCTTCCACTACTCCATGATGATATCATGGAGCTGGTGGATGTTAGAGACCTTGCACTCCTCCACATTCCGTTTGAGGATACCCCACAGATGCTCAATAGGGTTTAGGTCTTGAGACATGCTTGGCCAGTCATCACCTTTTACCTCAGCTTCTTTAGCAAGGCAGTGGTCATCTTGGAGGTGTGTTTGGGGTCGTTATCATGTTGGAATACTGCCCTGAGTTCCAGTCTCCAAAAGGGAGGGGATCATGCTCTGCTTCAGTATGTCACAGTACATGTTGGCATTCATGGTTCCCTCAATGAACTGTAGCACCCCAGTGCCTGCAGAACCCATGCAGCCCCAGATCATGACACTCCCACCACCATGCTTGACTGTAGACAAGATACACTTGTCTTTGTACTTCTCACCTGGTTGCCACCACACACGCTTGACACCATCTGAACCAAAAAAGTTTATCTTGGTTTCATCAGACCACAGGATATGGTTACAGTAATCCATGTCCTTAGTCTGCTTGTCTTCAGCAAACTGTTTGCGGGCTTTCTTGTGCATCATCTCTAGAAAAGGCTTCCTTCTGGGACAACAGCCATGCAGACGAATTTGATGCAGTGTGCGGCATATGGTCTGAGTACGGACAGGCTGACCTCTACCCCTTCAACCTCTGCAGCAATGCTGGCAGCACTCATACGTCTATTTCCCAAAGACAATCTCTGGATACGATGCTGAGCACTTGCACTCAACTTCTTTGGTCGCCTATGGTGAGGCCTGCTGTGAATGGAGCCTGTCCTGTTAAACCACTGTATAGTCTTGGCCACCGTGCTGCAGCTCAGTTTTAGGGTCTTGACAATCTTCTTATAGCCACAGGGACATCTTTATGTAGAACAACAATTTTTTTTTTTTTTTCAGATCCTCAGAGAGTTCTTTGCCATAAGGTGCCATGTTGAACTTCCAGTGACCAGTATGTGAGAGTGAGAGCAATAACACGAAATTTAAAACCTGCTTCCCATTCACACCTAAGACACTAACAAATCACAAGACACCGGGGAGAGAAAATGGCTAATTATGCCCAATTTGGACATTTTTACTTAGGGGTGCACTCACTTTTATTGCCAGCAGTTTAGACATTAATTGCTGTGTTGAGTTATTTTGAGGGGACAGCTAATTTACACAAGCTGTACACTCACTACGTTGCATTGTAGTAAAGTGTAGATTCTTAAGTGTTGTCACAAAATATATAATAAAATATTTACAAAAATGTGAGGGGTGTGCTCACTTTTGTGAGATACTGTATAGTGCATTTTTTATAATAATGATAAATGTTAATGCAAAAAGAATCAGCTGATTATCCAGGAGTCAAAGACTACTGCACCACTCTCATCCAAATTAAACATATGAATCCAAATTAAACATATGAATCCAAATTAAACATATGAATCCAAATTAATACATATTCATTCATTATGTTATTAGGTTGAATTAATTTCCCCATTCTGAACTAACTTTGTTTGTTGGGCCACGCACATACAACAAAAAAAAAAAGGTTTCTAAATTTTAACCCCAGTACAATAAGAATCTTATTAGAATATTCATGCTACGGTTACTAGATCTATTTACGTTGACAGAATGGCATATGGGGAAATGGGCATACAGGTACATCCCTTTTAATTTGCCACTGTGTGGTCATGCGCACGTCGCCGCAAGTGCGCTAGTGACCCTGACGCGAGCTCCCTGACCGTGCCCCCCTAACCCACGGACTCGATGTCCCGCGATCGGGTCACAGAGCTGGAGAACGGGTGTAAACACAACATCTCCCCGTTCTTCCTAGTGACATGTCACCGATCGTCTGTTCCCTGTCATCGGGAACAGCGATCAGTGACGTGTCACTCATAGCCACACCCCCTAACAGTTAGAATCACTCCCTAGGACACACTTAACCCCTTCTGCAGCCCCTACAGGTTAACCCCTTCACTGCCAGTGTCATTTTTACAGTAATCAGTATCTTTTTTATAGCACTGATCAGTGTAAAAATGACAATGGTCCCAAAATGGTGTCACAGGTGTCCGATGTGAAATCATAAAAATGCCATAAAATTATCCCCTATTCTGTAGACGCTATAATTTTTGCGCAAATCAATCAATAAACGCTTATTGCGATTTTTTACCAAAAATATGTTGAAGAATACGTATTGGCCTTAACTGAGGAAAAACATTTTGCACAGAACCCAAGCAGGACTTGAAAAATCATGCTATCATTGTAGTAACGCCGACATCTGCAGTGATTTTTAGCTTTCCCAGCAGGTATGAGATATGCAAACTTCCATCGGTCCAAGCTGGACCAATGTAACGGCAAGAAAAATTCGAGATTTTCCTAGCTTGTGACGGAAAATATTGATTATATGAAGACAGGAGGCGAGTATCTTATGCATTAATCCTTCTTTATTAATGCTCACAGCAGATAGTGTAAAACCATGTAACGTAAATAATAGTAAAGAAAAAACACAGTAGGAACTACATATCCCAGCAGCCCCGGGCCTTAGCCACTCCTACTCAATCCTATAAATGTCCTGTTCTATCCTGGATCCTCCTCTTTCTTTGTGTGAACCTTGAGGTATCCAGATCCAGGTCTATACTTGCAACGTCTCATAAACCGTCGATTCTTCGGCCAATCGGCCCACGACTTCGTAACTGACGACTCCTGAGGTAACATCCACGGGTCCCAACAGGGTCGGCCAACTGGGTTATTCAGACCATCTGGTCATCCAAAAGCGGGGAACATCACCCGAACAGTATTCCAAACGGGAACAATGTCAGTAGCCTGAAATCAAACACATGACCGTGAAAGGGTTGGGAAGGGAGGGAAGATACTCGCCTCCTGTCTTCATATAATCAATATTTTCCGTCACAAGCTAGGAAAATCTCGAATTATACATCAGACAGGAGGCTCATATCTTATGCAAGTTCAAAGCTCAATACAATATTCATACCATCATTGCAAACAAAAACATTAATTCCCGAATCATACGTTACAAAACAGACATAGTGACATGTTCTTCCGGTCTGAAATAGAAAAGGCGGAAAACGGTCTCAGAAGACCAGTCGGCCGCCTGTAAAAGGTCCGAAAGAGAGCCTCCGGTCGTAACTACTTTGGTAGCCATGGCTCCTCTGGCAGAGTGTGCTCCGAACATGGAGACGTCTATGCCTGCCATAGCCATGGTTGACTTAACCCAACGTGCCAGCGTGGCCGGGGAGACCGGATGGTGAGGCTTCACGTAGGATATTAAAAGTTGAGAAGAACCCGAGGTTCGTAGGTTGCTCGTGCTCGCCTCGTAAGCTTGTAGGCACCTAACCACACAGAGTCGTGGATGAGCCGGAAAAAAGGGATAAAACACCGAATGTAGACCAGTTTTGGTTCTGCGGACAACCGTGAACCTTACTCCGTGGGGAGAAAACTGACGTCTGGAGATATCCAGGGCCCTAACGTCCGAGACACGTTTGACGGATATCAGGCACAACAGAACTGTAAGTTTAAACGACAGCATCTTGAGGGACAGCGAATCGTTGTCTTCCCATCCTGAGAACATGTCGAGAACCTTGGAAACATCCCAGGTGGACTGATATTTAGGACGAGGAGGCCGTTTGAACCTGATGCCTCTAAGTAGTCTGCAGATTAGAGGGTGTTTGCCGATTGGCAGGGAATCCACCGGATCGTGGTAGGCTGAAATGGCAGACCTGTATATATTGATGGAACTGTAGGCCTTGCCTGAGTTAAAGGAGTCCGCCAAGAAATTCGCTATGACGGTGACAGGGGCACGTACGGGATCAGCTTGCCGTTGGTCACACCAACGTACCCAGAGTTGCCAGGCCGATCGATATGCCGATCGAGTCCCGGGGGCCCAGGCCACTGAGAGGAGATCTCTAGCTGAGTTTGAAAGGCCGTCGTGCGCGTCCGGCATCCCGAGATCAGCCATGCCAATAGTGTCAGTGTGCCCTCCTCTACCAGAGGGTGAACGCCCTTGTTCGGGTGGGAGAGGATGTGAGGGAATTGGGGAAGAAGCCTGGGGTGGTCTATGGCCAAGTCCAGGAGGAGAGGGAACCATGGTTGTGTTGGCCACCATGGCGTGATCAGAACTAACGTCGCCTTCTGGTATGTAGTCTGCAGTAGAGTCCTGGGGATCATTGAGAAAGGGGGAAACGCGTAGTGTGTTCCCCCTGTCCAAGAGTAACGGAAAGCGTCCACTGCCGAGGACTCTGGATCCGGTCTCCAGCTGAAGAAGCGGGGCAGTTGGTAATTGAGACGAGAGGCGAAAAGGTCTATGTCCATGGGACCCCAAAGTAGGTTCAGTTGGGCGAAGACTGATCGGTCCAAGCACCAATCGCTGGCGTCGACAAGATATCGGGAATTCCAGTCCGCGACAGTATTGGAAGTACCCGGGATGTATTCCGCCGTAAGTATGATGTCTCGAGACAGGCAGAAGTGCCAAATCTCTGTGGTAATGTCCGTCAGAACCTTGGATCTGGTGCCACCTAAGCGGTTGATGTACTGTACCGCTGCAATATTGTCCATGCGTAATAAGACGCAACAATTGGACCGTTCCGCTAGGAAACTCTGAATAGCGAAGAGAGCCGCTGAGAGTTCCAAAGCGTTGATGTGCAAAAGAGATTCCTCTCTGGACCAGGTCCCTCCTGTCGAGGTTTCCCCCAGACGGGCGCCCCAGCCCCGGCGGCTCGCGTCCGATTCTATGACAACATCTGGGCGTGAGTTGAAGATCGTCTTGCCATTCCATTCGATGGCGTATCGGAGCCACCATTGTAGCTCGACTTGGGCCTCCGAGGATAAGGGCACCTCGTCTGCATACCGGAGACCCCGGCGGAGGTGTAGGATTTTCAGCCTCTGGAGGGCCCTGTAATGCAGGGGGGCCGGAAAGATGGCTTGGATGGATGCCGCTAGTAGGCCTACTATGCGGGCCAGTATGCGTAGGGATAAGAACCCTTTGCGGAGTACCGCCCTGATCTCCTTGCGAATCAGGGCCAATTTCTCGCTGGGCAGACGAAGGACAGCTAGGTTGGTGTCCACAGAGAAACCCAGGAACTCCATTTCCTGGGCTGGGACCAACACCGATTTTTTCTGGTTGATCAGGAAGCCCAGACCTAGTAAGAGGTCGATCGTCCAAGACATGTGTTGATATGCCTGATTCTTGGAGTAAGCTATAATGAGGATGTCGTCCAGATATATTATCAGACGTACTCCTCTGGACCTCAGTGATGCCACAACGGGTTTCAAGATCTTTGTGAAGCACCACGGGGTGGATGACAGCCCGAATGGGAGGCATGTAAATTGCCACGTGCGTCCCCACCACCTGAAACCGAGAAGGTGTTGTGATGCTTGATGCATGGGGACAGTGAGGTAGGCATCCTTTAGGTCTACTTTTACCAACCAGTCTCCCGGGACTAGGAGATCCCGGAGGCAATGGATGCCCTCCATCTTGAAATGCCGATAGGCGACATGTTGGTTCAGGTCCCGAAGGTTTATAACCGGGCGGTAACCTCCCCCTTTTTTCTTGACTAAGAAGAGATTGCTGAGGAACCCCGGGGATGAGGGGTCGACCTCGATAACGGCTTTTTTGGATATCAGTTCTCGTAGCTCGTTGTCTATCAGGGCCATATTCTGTTCTGCGAACCGGATAGGGGGTGGAATTACTCCCAGATTCGGTGGGGATAGAAGATCTATCTGGAAACCTGCCACTGTATTCAGTATCCACGTATCTGCCGTAATCGCAGACCAAGCGTGGGTAAAAAACATTAGACGGCCCCCCACGGGTATAAGAGGCAATGGAATGTGTGTGGTACTCACCGGTATATGGGCGGGAACGAGGATATCCTCTCTGGCCACGTCCCCTCCAGGATCTGCCACGTGGTGGGAAGAAGGGTGCGGGTTGCGCAGTGGTGGTGTACGGAGCGGGAGCCTGAGTATAGTGAGGTTGGGCAGTTGACCTCTGAAAGGGTCTGCCTGAGTTAAAGCGGCCGGCAGAACGGCTCCTACTTCTGCCGGCCCGGGAAAAAACTCTAGGGTTGCCCGTTCTCTTGAGGGATGTTTGTGCCTTGTCAAGGCTGTTAAACATGCCCACGAATTTATTTATATCCTTGACCAGGGAGTCACCAAATAGCATGCCTTCTGCTGCGGGGCCTGGTTCGGATTCTGCCAGGTGGGCCAATTGCGGATCGAGCCGCATGAGGATTGAGCGTCTGCGCTCGACGGAGCAGGCGGTATTGGCACTGCCCGTCAGACATATGGCCCTCTGGGCCCACCCACGTAATTGGGCTAGGTCAACCGCCTGACCAGTGGATGCAGCTTGTTCTGCTAGATTAAGGATTTTGGTCAGGGGTCCGAACAGATCTAGGATGCGATCTTGAATGTTTTTAAACGATCGGTCTATCCCTTTCTTGGGGAATTTCCCGGACTTTAGCAGATATTTCGCTAAAATGGGATCGACCTCAGGAGTCATGACCGCCTTCATGGGTATGTGGGGGCGAGGGCATTCCGCTCTTAACTTGTTGCGGTTAGATCTCTCTAGGGGTCTACGTGCCCAAAGTTCGATGTACTGGGACACGTGGGGAGGGGAGACCAGTCCCCAGAGCGAGGGTGGGAAATGGCGTCCGGGTTGAATAGCGGTTCACCCAATGCGTCCACAATATCTTTGCCCTGGTTGTCAGGGTTGGCATCCTGTAGGAGTGCCGGTCCCCCCGCATCCTCTTCTCTATAGTAGTAATCAGACCCCGAGACATCGGACCCATCCGACTCAGCGGATGAGTCGTCGTCTGACTCTAGGACGTACGAGTCTGGTTTGGCCCGTTTGGCAGGTCCGTGCCTCTTATGTGACTCCCTGAGGCCCAGGGGTTGAAGGGGGTCTGAAGGATGCGTGGGGTGGCAGTCTGTGTGGGGGTCTGCTCCGAGCATATTCTTTACTTCCCCTGCCGGGGAGTCATAAACCGTTGCCGTGTGTTTCCTCTTATGGGATGATTTACCCTTTTTTACGGTCGGTTGGGTATCATGTGGCATGAGTACAGGCAGGTTCAGGGTTTGATTTGCTCCAGAAGAGGTGGCAGCTGCAGTTAATGCTGCTTGTATGGATCTATTAATGAGATCCTGGAGTTGGGAAGTGTTCAGGAGTTGTGCTGGATCCAGTGCCAGCTCCTGATCTGGGGTGTGGGGAGAGCCTTCTTCTGCCATGCTGCTGGAGTATAGCCAGAAAAGCAAACAGTAGCACAGAAGGTAGGGATTATGTGACACAGGGCAGACTAATTTGAGGGAGAAAGGGAATCAAATTCCCAGGAAACTTAGCTGAGTTGGGCTCACTCTGCTGCACACAGCAGAAAGTTCAGGCTCTGCCTCCGACCACCAGCGCCGACTGGCAAGCGATGGGAGGCGGGCCTGAAGGATTTCCTCACTCCAGGGCGAAGTCTCGCGAGACTACAGCTCCGGAGCGCCGATTGGACGGCGCCGCAAGAAGATACCGCCCCCCCCCGGTCCACGCGCGGTGCGATTGGACGGGGCAGCGGTGGAGATGATAGGTTACAGGGAGGTGAAGGATCCGCCTCCCTGTACGCGCGAATGATGCCCTGAGGAGAGAGGAGGGAAGCCAAGATGGCGCCTCCGTGTAGCAAGGTAGAGGGAGAAAAAGGCAATAAAATTGCAGAGAGGGGTAGCCGATGACCGCAGCGTCCTAAGGTGGGGTACAGGGACACAGTAGAGGGGTATAAGTATATAAATAAACGCCGAGGTGACGGAGAATCAGCGTAGTAACTCAATGGTAACCCCAAGACAGCGCAGGGATGGTAATCCCGGCGATACCACAGTGTTATCTGACAGCTACCACACTACAGACAAAAAACACACCTATACATATATAGGAATTCAGCCAAAACGGTAATTGTCATATATATAAATTATCACACAGTCAATATGATATAAATAGCAGTACTTATCTTCTAGTGCTCTGCCGTGAGCAGAAAGAAAGAGGAGGATCCAGGATAGAACAGGACATTTATAGGAATTGAGTAGGAGTGGCTAAGGCCCGGGGCTGCTGGGATATGTAGTTCCTACTGTGTTTTTTCTTTACTATTATTTACGTTACATGGTTTTACACTATCTGCTGTGAGCATTAATAAAGAAGGATTAATGCATAAGATATGAGCCTCCTGTCTGATGTATAATTATATCTAAACTTAAACTTACATACTTACATTATATCAAGCTGAACCAATATAAGTACGCAAGACAGATAATTCCTGGAGTTTAGCTTTAAATAACCTGAATTCTGATTTGCAGAGGCTACCTGGTTCACAATTGTAGCCCAGGTATGGATCACACTTTTAGGCATTGTGCACACTGGGCATGAAAAAAAACACTGCTTTTACAGGTGTTTGGCACTTTTTTTTCAGTCTGTAAAAGCACCTGTATGTAAGCCCACGTGTTCATGCACACAATAGACATTTACAGGCATTTTAGAAGAGGGGCATTTAAAGCCCCACCAAAAGCGCGCTCTAGAGAGGAGGTGAAGAGCAGAATAAATGCTGAACACGCCTAAACGCTACATGCGTTTGAGCGTTAAAGCATTCCAATAACCTGAATAAATTGATATTTCGGCCAAAGCAATCCTTTACAGATCAAACACCACTAAACATGTACATCTTTTTTCCTGCCGGGAATTCTGGCTTTCAGAAGAGAAAGGAAACACTATTTATAGTTACCTTGCCGGTCTGATGAGTACAAACTCAAAGACTCTGACTTTGAACTGTGACAAATGCTAGACAGACACCAAAAAAAAAGTTTAACAGGCAGTTGCAAGTCTTGCAGACATTCAATGGGAACCCATTCAGCGATCATAGAGCAAGCTTGAATTCATTTATTTAAATTATGTATAGGGAAGGCAGAACAGTTGCAAAATGTAGTTCTTTTTCTGGCATTATTTTTATGGCATTTTTTTTAAAGAGATGCTATCATATCCTTTATAATAACTGAACACAATAGGTAACCAGCCAAATGATTAGACAGGGAGTAACAGTAAATTGCAGTATACTAAACAGGTTAGTGCAATAACATATGTAGCCAGGTGCTTGGTTAAGAATGGAGAGTAAGGCCCCTTTCACACTGGGGCGGTGGGGGCGTCGGCGGTAAAGCGCCGCTATTTTTAGCGGCGCTTTACCGTTGTATTTTCAGGGGTATTCGGCCACTAACGGGCGCTTTTAACCCTCACTACGACCAAAAAAAGGATAAATCCACCTGCAAAGCGCCTTCCTGACCCTAATGTTTGGCCAGAGTTCCCCTTTAACTTCTGCTAGTTGTCCTGGTGGTTCTGGTAACTATTCGGCTGACACTCATGCCCGCACAATTTGCTGCATCTCTAGTCTGAGGTTCAGCAAATATCATCTCCCAGCACTTTGTTCCCTTGGGTACAGATTTAACCCCTTTACAACCACCTAACACATTTGTGCGGTGGCAATAGGGTGGGACTTAACTTCCACAAGATGCACATATCCATCACTGGGCAGCCAATGTTTATGCGCTGAGAGCGCACTCACTGGGTGCTCCCAGCATTGAGACTAAACTGTCAAAGACAGGTCTTGGTCCATATTACAGATCGGTAGCTAGCTGGATCAGCTTACGATCATGTGACCACTGTGAGAGTGGTCATATAATTGCAGATCTTTGCTGCACTGGGAACCCCCATTTATGGCACAGGACTGTCCGGGTGGGTGTTCCTGCAGAGCGCATGCGCCAGTGACGTCATTGGCTGCATATACAGTAAATATCACCTTAACGTTGCATGTTTAGGAGATAGTTACAGTACCTAAAGGTAAGTCAGAGATGGGAGTATACTCCCACTTTAAGAGTAACATTTAGAGGCACTAAAACTGCATTTTGAGAAGGGCTAGTGAGCATAAACGCACATAAATGTGAGTATATGCACGGAAATGTATTTTACAATCAACACTATAAGCCTGTAAAAGTGCATAAATGTGGGTAATTAGGTGGCAAAATTACCAATTTTCACACTTGATTTAAAAAAAACAATTGCCATCTCCTGGCAGAAAGATACAGCTTAGATAGGAGTATTTTAATATCCTTGTGTGCATGAGGCCTTACAGATTTAAGCTATATTCACATCAAAGCAATTTTTATGCTGTGTGGTTGCAGTGCAGTTTATACCAATTTTGCACACATCACCATTCAACTCTATGGCAGCACGCAGAAATATTTTAATGTACCGCACTAAAATGTATATTTGTAAAAGTGGCTTTACAGGTGTCTTTTTTTCTGGTGAGCAACTTGTCTAAAATATGTTAAATGTACATATAGACCTATGGGAAGATTGTTTTTGAAATTAATGATCTGGCAACAGGGTCTCTTTAGATCAGTGAAAATAAATAGGTTAACTTCTGGGCCCAGTTTAGGTACAACCCTGCTCTAAGAGACGTTAAAAATGTTAGTCTTATCGCTTTTTATTTCACCAAATAACACTTGATCATCATGAATTTATTTGTTTCCTATATTGTGTGAGCCTTTTTATATGGAGATGTCTTGGGTCCCAAGTTTACATTTTACATCAGAACCCAGAAAAGTGTAGTTAAATACTTACTCCAAATAAAAAAATTGAGCTTCCGCTCCCCATACTACGGTAAGTTTAGATATCACACCTAACGAGTAAACCTTTGAGGTTTTGTAATTTAGTACACAGCACTCTCTGTCCCTTTTTCCAGTATGTGTTGGTCTATTATCACATTCTAAACATACATGAGAAAATTACATAATGTGCTGTTGAAAGGTAAAGATCAAATAGGGTCTGACATTTCACAGGCAGTGAGCAGGGAGCCGCGGTTACCTTGTGAATTAAATGTATTATGTGTAATATGTTCACAATACAATCACATTACGGTATGTGCGAAGAATCTCAATAGACCTTTTTTCTCTTTCGGCAAAACCCTACTGACTGCATAAAAATAGATTTATCTGCAGCTGCCTTTTTTCTTGCATTGTTTCATAATACGGTCTCCAGAAAGACTGCAGATACGGTAATTTTTGTCAGCTTTCAGGGCCTCGGAATGTATTGTAGTTTTTATAAATAAATGATGACCATTTTTTACAAAGTTCAGATCATTACAGTGTTTCAGGCACCCTAGCAATATATGTCATCTGTGCCCTACTGCAAATGAAATTTAAACAGCACAGAATATGATTACCTACTATGTAACCTAGGCATCTGTCTAGAACCCCGTGGGTTTGGAAGAATACAGCCACCCATACAGTACTTCAATGACACTTCACTGCCTCTATACAAGCAGTCTTTGTTCTAACATTACATTTTATCTTGTTCTTAAGTGCTTATAAAACCCACTAAAGCCTATGTGGGGACTCAGCAGTATGTGGAGTTTGGTTAACTAGGGCAGAAGAAGACATTGGATCTGCAATGACCTTGGTTAGTTTTCATAGTGCTTTCTTAGCTTAGAAATCTGTAGTTCACTTGACTAAAAGTGTATGTGCGAAACGAAAAGCGAAATGAAAAACGAAGAGCGAAAAGTTGCTCAGTTTTTAATGGGTTGGGAGCCGATTTGCTTCTGTATAATTTTGGATTAAATAGTCTGGATTTCTTATTTTTTAATAAATATTGTTATTCTAATGCAGCCAAGTGCTGGCTAACTTTGCCTTTGTCATTGTGTGGTTTTCTGTAAAATCTGCTGCATTGAGCCTGTTTTCCTCTAGTGCTCAGCCTGGATACAGAGTCACAATCTCCTGAATGCAGAGCAAGCAGAGAGCACAGCTGAGAGCAGGGGATCATGGCATATGTGGTCCAAGGAGACAGGATTTGCATTAGAAGCAGACTGCTGCAGACTACAAGTTCCAGCCAGCGGGGAGAGAGAGAAGAATGCTGGGTGAGTACATAAATAGACTATTTTTTTCTACCAAAAATCTGACACTAAGTGACACTTTTTAGGGACCATGACAGTAATCAGAGCTAAAAAAAATGCACTGTTACTGTACAAATGGCACTGGCAAGGAAGAGGTTAACATCAGGGGAAACCTTGCTAGAAGATATTTAATGGGATAAAATCCTAGGAACGAAGAAAAAGTAAAAATTTGAATATTAAAATAAGAGTACTGGCCAGTGCATCCCACTAAGTAATAAAATTAAAAGAGCTAATAAAAATCTTTCAGCTTAATCGCTATACAGGAATGGAGACACTGGACCTACAAGTCCTATGCCTTATTTAAAGTCCCAAACTTTAATACCTCCCCCTCCCCTTCTTTCATGTCTAATTCTCGGGGATGGAAGCATGCACTATGGACAGTTCACTGTTCTCATGTTATAATATATATACAGCATTTACATTTATGATCTAACTTTTTGGCTCTATTCAGGGTCCTGATCTTGGAGAGTGTTGGGGGTTGAATACATTACAATTGTTTACCAACAATTGAATAGACCTACATGGTTTATGACCTGCGCTATTTGTTTGCGATTTTGGTTAGCTTGCATCTGACCTGGGTGTTTTCCAGTTTCCGGGAGCTGCAATGCGTACTGTGTGTCCTCCATCCGCGCCCTTCGGATGCTGGGGGATGGGGCGCATGTCACGCTATGCATTGACGCCACGCTCCCAGCACCGTGTGAGTGATGTCATCCATTGACTTTGACATAAAGACGCTTTGTGTTTACAGCAGCGTCTTACTAGGGGAATTGCCACCAATTGCCGAGCGGACCCTCTGCTCAGGTGATGGCGCCGCCCCCCCCCCCCCCCCCCCTGCGTGACGTTGGTGGTCACTCCTAACTTTTCTAGAGTATTTATACTCCCCTTAGTTCGATATATGCCCCATGAGGTTGTTGGTCCCCGTTTAACTTTGGCACCCATATGGACTCTATGTGTCAGCCCTGAGGACAAGGTAGTTTGATGATCCACTTGTTATATTGGCTTTTCACTTTTGCTTGTTGCAGTTTTATCCCTCACTTGCCACTACCTACTTCCTGTATTTTGTTCTATAACCTTATAAACAGTACCACTTTCTCATTCTATCTAGAGATGGTCTACGCCCACCTAGTCATTATATCTTACTTTCATGTTTTTGATGCATTATACTGGATTTGCTTGATGCAAATCTAGTTAGCATACTACGTAGTACAGTCTACTTACACTATCACGTTTTTTATCCTTTATAGATGTCTTCACGATTACACCAATCACTTTTTATTTCATCATCTACAGGATACCCTACCCCTTGGGACAGGTCCTCTGAGGGTCTTTTTCAACATCTATTTTGGGGATATACCGCCTCAGTTCCCGGTACTGTTGAATTGCCCGGCCAGTTTGCAGCCCATCTCGCTACCAGTTAGATTCGCAGGTGATTTGTAAGTCTTGGGACATGTTTATAGTATGTCCCACACTAGTTTATACTGTCCTTACCTTCTTCCCCCTTTTATACACACCCTCCAGTTCATTTTAAACCCTGTACCTACAGTCTATATATATTATTAATTTCAGATACACATTAGCATCAGCTCCTGAAGAGTGCAGAGTTGCACGAAACATGTCAAGCTATTCCGATGCTTTTATCATGTACTACATGGGATCATTTCACAATTTTTAAATGTATTATGCTGTAACAATCATGATATGTACAGTATATAGCTACCATGTGATGTATGGATTAATCTGCCTGACTTTTTGTATACTACACCAAGTACTGTAATGCTTTTATGTTATAATGTATTATATGTATATATATGAAATAAATATTATTATTATGTATTACTGTCCTGTGTGCTGAGTATAGAGATTCAGCAGGTACAGCTCTAACATGCATTCTACTGGTCAGACACCCATTGTCCGTTATCACTCTTTTATGTGCATGTTCCATTTAAAGTCCCAACCTGCCTTCCAGCGTAATTATTAAAAATCCTGGGTGGCTTAACTCCAACGTAAAAATGCATATACAGTAAAAGGAGATAGCCTTCAAAAAATACAAGGCTGCATTCCAACGGTACAAAGAATGCAATAAGAAATGTAAGGGTGCAATCAGGGAGGCTAAGATAGTGACCACAGTAAGAATGCCAGTGCCGTGGAGAGGAGGGGGTGAGGAGCGGAGCTTTGTACACCCGCATTGCTGGACTGTGGGACAGGTGAGTGTCTGATTATTAAAAATCAGCAGCTACACTTTTTGTAGCTGCTGACTAGGGGTGCAACGGATCAAAAAACTTTGGATCGTTCCTCGGATCAGGAGTCACGGATCGGATCATTTTTCGGATCAGCAAAAAAAAAAATCTCCCCCACTGTAATATCCACATCTCCCCCCCCCCCCCTGCAGTGGCGTCACTCGGTGCAAAAAAATAATAAAAATGGTGTCACCCCCCAACCCACTAAGGTCCCCCCCTCAGTACAGACCCCCCCCTCAGTACAGACACCCCACAGTAGTGCAGATCTCAGACGGTAACCCCCCCCCCCAGTAGTGCAGACCTCAGACGGTAACCCCCCCAGTAGTGCAGACCTCAGATGGTAACCCCCCCAATAGTGCAGACCTCAGACGGTAACCCCCCCCCAATAGTGCAGACCTCAGACGGTAACCCCCACAATAGTGCAGACCTCAGACAGTAACCCCCATAGTAATGCAGACCTCAGACAGTAACCCCCCAATAGTGCAGACCTCAGACAGTAACCCCCACAATAGTGCAGACCTCAGACAGTAACCCCCACAGTAGTGCAGACCTCAGACCTCAGACAGCGGCATGTGTTTCTCTCGAGCGCGGGCTCCTCCTCCTCTGTGGGTGTGAACAGAGAGGAGGGCCGCCGCCAGGTGTACCAAGATGGCCGCCGCTCCGGAGCTAGGCCGAAGCCGGGGACTTTCCTAGGCCGAGGCTCCGGGGGTGACACGTTCGGATCACGGATCGGTGACGATCTGTTGCACCCCTACTGCTGACTTATAATTAAAAAAAAATCGGCGGAACTCCACTTTAAGTACATAAATAGTGAAATAGGGAGGACTGATTATATTTGCCCCATAAAGAATGATGAGGCGAATCTGGTTGCAAAGGATGAAGAGATAACGAAGATACTGAATTCATTCTTATCTTCACAAGGGAAACAAGGGGGGGCTTCAGTAACCATAACTGCAAGGTTTATGCATATGATATCACTTCTGCCCAATGCTAAAGGGGGATTTTTTTTCTTTCTTTTGACTGGATTTAATAACCTCTGCGGTTTTTATTTTTTGTGCTATAAACCAAAAAAAGTCTATTTTGAAAAAAAATAATATTTTTCTTTCTGCTATAACACATATACAAAAAAATATATAAAAAAAAATGTATTCATCAGTTTGGCCCAAAATATATTCTTCTACATATTTTTGATTAAAAAAATTGCAAGAGGGGTATATTGATTAGTTTTCACAAAAGGTATTGCATCTACAAACTATGGGAGAGATTTAGGGACTTTTATTTTTATTTTTTGTTTTTACTGGTAATTGTGACGATCTGTGATTTTTTTTTTTAAATCAGATAGTTTTTATTTAAAATGTTTATGACAAACAAACATATAGGACTTCAAGATTAGAAGCTTTGTATAATGGTATGAGTATACAAAGTTAACAATGCGTGCTATAGATAATATTGTGTAATAAATTGATATACAAAATGGTTTGTTGTAATAATTTTTCATTATTACATACATCTTACACAATATATCTTACTCAGTTTTTAGGAGCAGATAACGATCTAGGTATAACTCTAGATATATGTTAACCAATCTGTATGTATTTCCACTTCTTTTATGTCCCTATCCTTTTTACCGGGGGCAAAAACTAAAAGGTAAAAGAAAAAAGTAACCCCAGGAAGCAAGAAGAGAGAATAATAGTCTGATAATCAGTTAGTGCAAGCCTTATCAAGCACGTTAGACTACTATAAGGTAGAAGAATTATTTCCTCCTAAAATTCTATTTTGGGCCAGTTGTAATGGGGCCAATCCAGGAGTATCTAACTAGACGATCTGCGATTTTTAGTGGGACTGCAACTTTGCGGCAGACCTATCTGATCCCAAATGACATTTTTTGGGGACCAGTGACATTAATACATTGATCAGTGATATAAAAATGCACTGATCAATGTAAAAATAACATTGGCAGGGAAGGGGTTAACACTAGGGGGCAATCAAGGGGTAAAGTGTGTTCCTTGGTATGTTCTAACTGTAGGGGGGATGGGCTACCAAGGACATGACAGAGATCCCTTTTCCCGATCAGTGGGAACCGAAGATCTCTAAAATGTCATCTGGCCGAATGGGGAATCGCCTTGTTTACAAAGGCAGTTCCCTGTTCTGCCTCTGTACACTGCGATCGCAGGTTGCTGGCAGATATCGGGTCCACTGGACCTGCGGGCACGCCCTCCAATGCAAAGACCAACATACACCTACGGCGATTTGTGTAGGAGAGCCGACCTGCCACATTATAATGACGGGGGTTGGTCGGCAAGCAGTTAAGCAATTTTTGTTATTTTGGATTTTATTTAACTATTTTATTTTTATATTTTTTAAACTTTTATTTTTACTTTGTTCCTTATGCATAGATAACAAGCCCCCTATGTAAAAGCTCTCTTTCAGCAGACATTAGGAGGGTACTAGACACATGTTTCCACTTCTGCAGTGATCAAGTGATCAAGCAGCTTTACACCCACCCAAATCACTTCTAGCTAACAGCCCCTATGAGTCATTTATTGGGGCCCTTCCTTATTTCGATGGCAGCACAAGATTTCAATTGTATCTATGGCAAAAAGTTTGTTTTTTTCAGTTTGGATAGAGTGGGAAAGGATTAGAACACCTGTCAAATTTTACTGCAATCAGTCGGAGGTTACACTAGACAGATTCCTTCACTTACTGTGTGGTAAAAAGGTTGTCCCCATAGACCAGGGGTGGGGAAATCATTCAATCCGGCCCCCACGGAGCTGTCAGAAGGAGCTGATGTTTCCCTTGTAGTTCCGGCTTCTTCTGACAGTGTGTGCCACACACTGGGGGGTGTCAGGCCGGCACCCCCTCCGCAACTGAAGAGGACCTAGTGGAGACAGTGGCGCAGTGACAGGCAGCCAGGGCTGGGCGGCTAGTTATTTTATTCTGTCATTTCATGTGTGAAGCAGCGCCGCCACAATACCCCCCCCCCCCACGCGCGCACAGCTGTCCGCTCTATCATCCACCCAGCACAGAGCCGGCCCTATGATGGGACCCAGGCGGCATATGGAGGGAGCAGCAATCTGGCCGGCAGAATTTGAAAGTTAATACGCGCGCCGCAGAGAGAGCAGAGGAGCCGTACCGGCGGCGACCGGCGCCTAGCAACCAGAGGCATTGATGACATCAGGAGGAGGCGCCGAGGAGGCCGCAACCGCCCCAGCATTCACAGCGCGCCGCTCAGCCTCAGCCTCCATCTCGAGTTCTGCAGGCCGCGGGCGGTAGCGACGCGTGAGAGAAGTGTGTCAGCAAATCAGTGGGGTGAGGACAAGTAGGAGAGAGAGCCGCCTGTGCGGCGCTGACTGTGCTGTGGAAAGTGGACCGTGGACGGTGAACCGGACTGTCTGACTGACAGTGGGAGCCAGCCAGCCTCTCAGAGTGACTCTAGTCTTAAGGTAAATAAACTTACAGTTCAGTAGTAGTAGCTGTGGCAAGGTGGCCTGTGCTGGGGCCTGGGCAGCTCTTACTTCCTGCTCATCATGGTACTGTGCATCATCATGACTCTTATGCCGCGTACACACGTTTTTTGCGATGAAAAAAAAACTTCGTTTTTTAAAACGTCATTTAAATTGATCGTGTGTGGGCAAAACTTTGTTTTTTGTCTTCAAAAAAACGACCAAAAAAAAATTCCAACATGCTTGAATTTTTTGTGTTGTTTTTCAAAACGCCGTTTTTGTTTCACAAAAAGTCACCTTGTGTAGCAAAAACGTTGTTTAAAACGACGTTTTTCAACCCGTGCATGCCCAGAAGCTAGTTATGAAGCGAGCTTCAATGGAAAAGAGTGGTGAACGTAACCTCGCTTTTTGTGAAAAAAAACGATGGTGTGTATGCAACATCGTCTTTGAAAAGTGACGTTTCAAAAACTTCGTTTTTTACTTCACAGAAAACGTTGTTTTTTTTCATCACAAAAAATGATCGTGTGTACGCGGCATTAAAGAAAAGGTAACTAAACTTACAGACAGTTCAGTAGCATGTGGCATGTGCCAGGGCCTGGGCAGCTCTTACAGACGGTCTGTCTGTCTGCAAACTATTATTCATTATTAATTTGTCCAGTGGCCGGCATCTGGTGCTCAAATTTTTTTTTGGGGAGGGTCACAAACGAAAAAAAAAAAACTATTGCAGCCTCACTGTGCCCATCATATGCAGCCACTGGGCCCATCAATTGTCACCACTGTGCCATGCCATCAAACGCAGCCACTGTGCCATGCCATCAAACGCAGCCACTGTGCCATCAATTGTCACCACTGTGCCATGCCATCAAACGCTGCCACTGTGCCATCAATTGTCACCACTGTACTATGCCATCAAACGTAGTCACTGTGCCATCAATTGTCACCACTGTGCCATGCCATCAAACGCTGCCACTGTGCCATCAATTTTGTACGGCCCCCGAATGATGTTACAAAAATCCAAATGGCCCTTGGCAGAAAAAAGATTCCCCACCCCTGCCATAGACAAAAGTAAAAAAAAAAATGTTAAGTTAAATGCGAAATTCTATGTCTGTTTCTCTTGTTGCAGATATTCAGTTGCTTTACAATATAAAGGGAGACAGTACAGTTACAATACAATAAAATACAAGAGGATTAATAGGGCCCTGTTCATGAGAGATTTCAATCTAATAAGGTGGGGCAAGTGATACAGAAGGTTTTAACTTTGGGGAATGAGCTGATGGAAGTGATAAAAGATTAGTTCGAGGCATGCTAGACTTACATGAAGAAATTTGTTTTCAGAGATCCCTTAAAGGCAGCCAGAGTAGGAGATAGACTAAGATTGAGGTAGAGAGTTCCTGAGGATGGGAAAGGCTCTGGAGAAGTCCTGGAAGCAAGCAAGGGAGGGTAAGACGAGGGAGCTTGAGAGTAGGAGGTCTTGGGAGGAGCAGAGAGGACGGTTTGGGTGATATTTGGAGACAAGATTGGTGATGTAACTTGGGGCAGAGTTGTTAATGCCCTTGTATCTTGTTGCTAGTATTCTGAATTTAATTAATTGGGTTATCGGAAACCAGTGTAGGGATTGGCAGAGAGGGGTTGCAGACAGTGGTTGGTAAGGTGGATAAGTCTAGCAGCAGCATTCATGATAGACTGAAGAGGGGATAGCCTATGGAGAGGTGGGCCAATGAGAAAAGGTGAGAGATAACAGGGGAGTGAATGAAGAGTTTGGTGGTTTTATTAGTTAAAAAGGGGCATGTTTTAAAGATGTTACGGAGGTGAAGTCTACAAGCTTTTGACAATGATTGGATTTGGAGCAGAAAGGATAGGTCAGAGTCTAGGATTACACCTAGTACCCTGGCGTGAGTAGAGGGATTGATGGATGCCTCGATGAAAAAGTAATGGAGAGGGGCACGGGCAGGGGGGAATATTATCAGCTTGGTTTTAGATTGAGTTTGAGGAAGTGGTGCGACATTAGGGATGAGTTTTGAGTTCGGGTCGAACTCATATTCGACTCGAATATCGTCTGTTCGGTTGTTCGCCAAATTGCGAACATTATGGGCCGTTCGCGCCAAATTCGAGTGGTGCCTCACGGCTCATAATTCACAGCAGATTCGCAGTGCATTGCTGGCTGATCATTGGCCAAGCATGCACTATGACCCGCATGCTTTGGCCAATCACAGCGCGGTAAGAACGGACAGACATAATTGGCCAAAAGCAGGGTATCTTTGGCCAATTATGGCTCAGGGGGTTTAGTACACCCACGACCATTCGCATGGACGAAAACCATCGGGCTTTTAGGAAAAAACGAAAGACCCACCTCTTCTGAAGGATCAGCACGATTCTGGATGCAAAGCGCCTTGAGGCAATTTGGTTCGTATTTGTTAGCGCTATACAAGTTACTCACTCACTATGTAACCTAAAAGTAAAACACTAATTAAAAAGTAATAATAAAAAATGTCACATTTCATAGTTAACAAAATCTAATTCTAAAATTCCAAATTCTAAACACACCAACATCATGTTTCAATATGTATTTCATAAATGATTTATAAATTCCAATGTATAAAAACCCTTGTTTCTTTATTTTCCAAATAATGTGCTTATGTTTCAAAAAGGAGCACAGGGAGAAAAGTGCTAGGCTATTTTAGTAAATATGTCTGCTATCACTGTGTGTAATATGGATCCGTGAGGCCACAGTACCAGACACACACCTTTGGAAGTGTTTAATGATACTTCAAGACGTTAACGAGATTAAAAACGCATTTCCTTTCTTCAAGAAGTGCACATCAGCATATTCATATTTCATATCAGACATCTGCCATTGATTGCATTATATTTAACTAAAATTAGATGATGCTCTCAAAATGAAAGAGGCCTGTGCCAAATCACCATCAGCAGAAGTTTGCTGGGGTGTTTAAGACCTAATATGTAATTAGGAGCAATTTTTTAAGCCCAGAAATTATCTGCTCTTATTAATCACACGCAGAGGAACAGGGACTGTTGCCAACATGTTTCAAGAATTATCCATTCTGTTATGGCAGGAACTTCTAAAATACGGATTTCTTTTGGAAATAAAAGCTGACGAGAGACAAGTAAAACATTTTACTGAAATGATCTGTATATAGAATAGATAAAATGACAAGTATGAAAGCAATTGTGTTGAGGGGTGGAGGTATAATTTGAACACATGAATGGATAATTAGCTTAAGCTGGGTAGATTTTTGAATGAAAATTTCACTTTAGGAACGTTTGTTCATTTCTCTCTTGTTAAGGTGGTGAAAATAACTTTGGTTTTAGATGGCAGTGATGAGAAAATTTGAAGTAGCAAGACATAATGGCCCAGATTCACAGAGAAGTGGGCGCTCATTACGCCGCCGTATCGCTAACGTCGTACGCTGCACTGACGCAGCGCAGAGAGGCAAGCACTGCATTCAGCAAGCTATTGCTCCCAACGCTGCGTCGACGTGGTGTAAGTTTCGAAGGCGCAGGCCGGAGTAGGTGGAAGTGGGAGTGACCGCATTCAAATGCTGGTCTGAGCATGGTGCAGTGTTTTACGCCCGGCGTATAATGAACTGCGCATGCGCCGTGACGTTGGCGTGACGTGGAAGCATGAAACAGCACCCATTTGCGCATGCTCACAACCACGCCGGCACAAATGCCTAAGCTACGCCGGATCACCACGTTCGCCGTAAACGTAACGTACGCCCAATACGCCGGCCTGTGTTCTCTGGTGCAGACCTTTGCATGTCTGTTGCCGGGTTGCGCTTCATCTATGGGGAATAACTTTACACCGGATGTACAATTTACGCGCACCTCGCGTAGCATGCGTCGGGCACACGTACGTTCGTGAATCGCCATATTTCCCTCATTTGCATGTTTGAATGCCTAATCAATGGGAGCAGCAACATGCATCCAGACGAAAACTGCGCCCACGCTACGCTGGCGTATGTAAGCTACGTTGGCGTAGGCTGGCCAGTATTTAGGCGTATATTGGTTTGTGGGTCATGGCGCACAGATATGCCGGCGCACATTTGCGCTTACCGGTGCAAATTTGCACTTACGTCGGCGTAAGTGCTTTGTGAATCTGGGCCAATTTATTTTCTTGAACCAGCGTATGTGGTTTTTCTTGCTGTAAAGTGCATTCACTCCAAAAATCAACCGTTAAAGGGGTGTTCCAGTCATTTTTAATGTTTATTAAAAGTCAGCAACTACAAAAAGTGTAGCTGCTGGCTTTTAATAAACATACACTCACTTGCTCCACGTTCCAGCGATGCGCCAGCCAGGGCTCCGCTCCTCTCCCCCCCTCTCCGGCCGGCGTCTTCATTCTAAGTGTGGGCACCCGGCCGTGACAGCTTTCGGGCTTTATGGCCGGGCACCCACTGCGCCATCCGATTGGACATGAGATCGCCTGGGACCTGTCACATGTCCCAGGCGATTGCCTACAGGGAGGGGCTGCCAAAAGGCGATATGACGTATCGCCTTCGCAGCCCCTCGGCGGAAGAAGGAAGTGGGATAGGAAGTCCCACTCCTCCTGAAGCCCCACTCCCCCCCCCCCCCCAAGAAAAATTGCATGCCAAATGTGGGGCAAGGGGGCAAGGAGTGGATTAAGCAGAAGTTCCACTTTTGGGTGGAACTCCGCTTTAAAAGCAAATTAAATCAAAAGCTGTTGACTGTACTGGGGATTTTCAATTTTTTTTACTAATGTATAACTAATGTTTACCCAGCTCAGGAGGTTGTTGAATAGATAGGTACAATGTTGTGTAACAGTTTTAGGCAGGTGTGGAAAAAATGCTGTAAATTAAAAATGCTTTCAGAAATAGAAGTGTTAATAGTTAATTTTTATCAATTAACAAAATGGAAATGAACAAAAAAAAAAGTGAAAAGAAGAGAAATCCAAATCAAATCTGTATTTGGTGTGTTCAACCTTTGCCTGTAAAACAGCATCAATTCATTTATGTAGACTTGCACACAGTTCTTGAAGGAACTCCACAGGTAGGTTGTTCCAAACACTTGGAGAACTAACAACAGATCTTCTGACTCTTCATGTAAATCTTAGACAGAATCAATGATGTTGAGATCAGGGCTCTGTGGGGGCCAAACCATCACTTCCAGGACTCCTTGTTCTTTATGATGAAGATAGTTCTTATTGACATTGGCTGTATGTTTGGGGTCGTTGTCCTGCTGCAAAATAAATTTGGGGCCAATCACATGCCTCCCTGAGGGTATACCTGTATTTCTCAGTATTGAGGACACCATTGATCCTGACCTGACCAAATCCTGACCAAATCTCCAAATGCATTTGCAGAAATGCAGCCCCATGCAAAGAACCTCCACCATGCTTCACTGTTGCATGCAGACACTCATTATTGTACAGCTCTCCAGCCCTTCAGCGAACAAATTGCCTCTTGCTACAGCAAAACAATTTAAATGTAATATTAATTAAAATTATTAAAGCATGTGCAAATTGATGCTGTTTTAAAGGCAGAGTGGACATACTAAATATTGATTGTATTTGGATATTCTATATATTCACTTCAAATTTTGTTAATTTATAAAAATAAACTATTAACACTTTAATTTCTTAATTTAAATGTGTTCACACCTGCCTAAGACTTTTGCACAGTACTGCACCATACCTCCCAACTTTTGAGATAAGAATGAGGGACACCAATTAGCAAAAGTATGAAGGCACAGGACACACCTCCTGCCACACCCCTTACTTAAAGGAAAGTTATACAAAAAATTATAGGTTAAACCTGTAAGTGCTTTTTTTTACTACTACAATTCCTTTATACTGCCTTTTGAAATTTACAAATGCAGCAGTTTAGAATTTGGATAAAACGTTTAGCATCAGGAAACACAATTTGAAAGATAAATAGTGCATTTTATATACAACTATATAGATCAGACCAAAATGAGGGACACATGAGGAGGAAAGAGGGAAAGAGGGACTTTGTTCCAAATCAGGGACAGTACCTTAAAATCAGGGACAGTACCTTAAAATCAGGGACAGTTGGGAGCTATGCTGTACATACATACATATTTACCGGTACATTCTACATTCATTATACTGTTCGGCCTCGTACACACGAGGGGATATGTCCGCTGAAAACGGTCCGATGGACCGTTTCAGCAGACATCTCCGCTCGTGTGTATGGGCTAGCGGACAGATTTCTCCACCCGACAGATTTCAAAGCATGCTTTGAAATCTATCCGGTGGGAATCTGTCCGCCCGACATATCTGCTGGTTAGTACACTTACCAGCAGACATGTCGTCCCCCACCGCCGCCTCGCCGCCGTCGAATGGATTTGGCGCATGCGCGGAAGTGTTTAACTTCCTGGTGCGGTGACGTGGCGGTGACGTGGCGGTGACGTGGCGGCGTCAACGTCACCGCTGCGTCACCGCCACGTCACCGCGCCGTCCGGTGGTGGGGAATTTGATCCGATGGTGTGTACACGCCATCGGATCAAACTCACGATCGGACATATCCGATGGAAATGGTCCGCGGACCGTTTTCATCGGATATGTTCGATCGTGTGTACGAGGCCTTAGAGTTGCACAGTATTAAACATTATAAATACTTTTATAATATATAAAAATACTTTTATTATTTTTTTATAAGTGATCACATGATCTTTGTTCCAAGTTGCTTAAGGGTCTTAGAGAGGTGGGGGTAGAGACTGCAAGAGGGGCATGTCAGCAAGATGCAGAGAAACGGCAGTATACTAATATGTTCAGTGAATGACTCCGCAGGGGGCAGGTAAGCACAAGTCTGATCACTGGTGGACAGGCAGGCAGGCCGCCAGAAAACTGACCATGCTGGGATGGATGTGCTTCCATGCCCTTTAAAATAGAAAAGCAGCAGGACTGGCAGGAACACCAGTTATTTCACACAAAGGAAGCAATACAAAGAGACACCTTTTAAGATAAAAACGTGGTACAATATACCTATATCAGGAATATTTAAATGGTACTGCCCAAAATATGCATATAACACAGGGCGGCTACTACTGTTAATGCAACTTATTTTAGTGTACCAACGTCCCAATAATATGAAAATGGAAATTAATCTGGACTAATAAAGTGGACTTTTGGCGGTACAGGTAATTAGTGTAAAAAACTATAAATATTTATTAGTAAAAAACACATGTAATGAAGATTGTATACATATTTCCGTAAAACCGTATAATATCAACATATAATCTCATTACATATGACACAATGTAAAAAAGATTATACTTATGCAAATACACCCATAACATGAGGACATATAGCATCAGAGAGTATGTATAGATTTTTTGGTTCTTGAAGCTGAGATCAATATGTGAAAAGGTAAGTCTTTTACTCTCGACATGTTTCATGTACAGGACACTTCATCAGGAGCATAGAAGTCTAAAAATGGACATACATAACAGACAAAAAACATCAAAAGATGTCAGTTAGTCAAACCAGTTTATACATAAAACATATATACAAATCACAGTTAAATGGTTTAAAAAGAAGAGGAAAACTGCTGTTTAGTACTACCTGCGCCAAGCAACCCACCCATAAATGTGCCCATAGTCCACTTTATTAGTCCAGATTCATTTCCATTTTCATATATCAGGAATATGAAATGTTGGGGAAACATACATTTTAACAGGTATCCTAAATATACAAGTAGCCAACAAATGATTCAACTGACAGGCCTCCAGCCATAACTGAATGACCAGTTATAGATAGGCTGATGCTTTAAATGTATATCTACTATAGAAATATTATACATAGCTCCCAACTGTCCCTGATTACGAGCGACTGTCCTTGATTTGGAACAAAGTCACTTTCTTCCTCCTTATCTGTCCCTCATTTTAGTCTGATCTATAGGGTTGTATATAAAATGCACTTTTTATCTTTGAAAAAGTGTTTCCCAGCGCTAAACTTTTCATCCAATTTCTTAAAGGAGTTGTAAAGTAAATTATTTTTTTTGCCTAAAATTAATGTCTGCAAGGTAGACAGACAGAATAGTGTAATGATTCTGTTAAAAAAAAGAGTAAATACCTATTAAATTCCTTCATCTTTATCACCTCCGGCGTTCTAGTTTCTGTTCTCTCATTCACCTCCTGGTTTGCATCGCTCGTTCATATAAGAGCTACATTTCCCAGTATGAATTGTGGCACGCCCAGTAATTCACACCTCCTTGAAGTCTCTAAAACGTAGAGAGGGTCCTGCCACACAGATGTAGTTCCCAGGAGGGGGGAGCACGTTACTGACCACCGCAGTAAAGTCTCCCTTCACGGTGGTCAGTAAAATCAGACAAGCAGGAAGTGAACAGAACAGAGAAGAAATAGAGCAACTTCTGAGCAAAAACGAGCAATGAGGAAGTGAAAAGAGGAATGACTGCAGGTAAAGGATGCTTATTATGAAAAAAAAATGTTTTCCTTTACAACCCCTTTAATTGCTGCATTTGTAAAATGGCAGTGTAAAGGAATAGTAGTAGTAAAAAAGCACTTGTGGGTTTAATATTTTTTTCTATAATTCTCCTTTAACGGGCGTGGCGGGTGTGTCCTATGCCTATATACTTTTGCTAATATGTCTCCCTCGTTCCCATCTCAAGAAGTTGGGGGGGGGGTAAGTATTTTATATGTCAGAAAAATACAGGAACACACATAATTTTGTGACACAAGCTTACATTTTCATATACATAAAGATAAACTGCAGGCAAACAGATAAATATAAAGTTGAAATACATTTATTGACTTGATGACCTCACTTTTCTGTGCTGCAGTTAAGCAGAGGCTGATTTAAAGTCATTTTTTTTAATGAATACATAACCTCATTAAGTAGTATATTTATAACTGCCTGGAGTTTATCTTTAACCCCCTTGCTTTTTTACTAGCATTACTCCTCCACAGTTTATAGCTGATTCCTTCAAACCAAATGAACTGTTTTACAGAATAACTTTAGATTCCAAAAAAAGACAGCATTCCTCTGGGTTTATGAGCTTTACTCTAATAGCAAATTTATTTTACCAGCTGCCTTACTTTCCTTAGCATCTTGTATGTGCTGTGTTTTGTTTCCTTCCACATTTTATTTTTCAGATAACACTTGAACGCTGTTCTTTCAGGAGATGGAAGTAGGGCTGGACCAAGCAGTTCTTGTACAGAATTCTGTTTCATGTTATCTGTTTGATACATGACTCTCTTGATCAATCCAAAGCTGCCAGAAGGTTATTAAAATGAATAACACCTGGCTCATAGCACAAGAATATTTCACAGAGCTATTCCAATGCTAGATTCTCCAGCACAGTTCAGATTAAAAGTGTATCACAGCGTTTTCCACTAGGCATACTACACTATTTAGATGTACTTTAAATACACATACAATATGAATGTGTGACTTCCTGAAATATTCATTTTAAAAGAACAAGAATTCTAAACCTAATTTTGTAGTAGATACATTGATACAACACTAGAAGCTGCTTTTTTACTGATACATTTGTAGTCTTTTTTTTTTTTTCTTGGCACTTGGACACTTTGATGAATGACCTTGTATGTGGCTGCAAAGGACAGAATATTAAATAATTGATGAGTTACAATGTGCCTTAGCAGACTGCTTGATACATAGCCCATCCTTTGTTTGTTTTTTTTGATTGGGCCTGCGTGCTCTTGGGATGTACAAGTTCCAATAGAAGACCGGTTTTCTTCTTATCCAACAAAGACTTTCCTTTGTTTGTGCTGAAACATGATTCTATGATACGCCTTTCCTCCTGAAACTCAAGTCCCCACAGATCTTTCTTCTGCCGGTGTGAGTTCTGACGTGACACTGCTGAGATAATTTAGGAATTTGTGAGCACAAAGCCCCAGTTACTGTGAAAACAGTCCGTGGGCATCTTTTGAGTCAGGAACAAAAGCTGAGCTCTAGCTTTTGTTTCACGCAGTATGGCCTGTTTGTTGTCATTCAAATCAACTGAGTATTCTGGATTAATTATTAGTAATTACTCCATTAAAGAATGAGCCTGTCTGCCCACATTAACCCATTCTAGCCTGATTTGGGAGCCATGGTGTTGAGTGTAAGATAACTGAACAGCTTGAACAATAACCCCATGCCAACCCGAGTAGCAACAGCCAGTGATCCCATTGGTAGAGATTGTTCTCTTTGTTGTAATTGGATAAGGCCAGCAAAGTTACAGCACAAAGATGTTACGTCTTGTAAATCATAATCTTATAGAAATGTAATAACTCAGTGGTGGTCTGTAACTGTTGAGGAAAATATGATTTACTTTTTGGAAGATCGGTATGAAATTCCAATGTGTCTCATTTTTAGATAGTGACCCATAGCAACAAATCACATTGTAGCTGTCATGCTTCTAGTGCACAATTAACAATAAAAGCTTAACATCTGTCTGGTTGATGCTGACAATTCTGGCTGCATTACATTTTGAATAATACCCATTTTGTAAGCTCAGCTCAATGAAAGAGTATTTAACAAAGGCTGTTTGGTTGACAAGAAGACTTGACCCTCATGGTTTATCTACTATGCCGTGTGTGAAGCAAATGGTCTCCCACAGGTGATCTATGCTTACTGCAAAAATGTAAATGCAAGCTTCAAAAGAGACCCTTTTGTTGGGCTTATTTGTATGATCTTTAGGCTGGCCATACATTATGCAGTTTTCTTGTACAAATTTCCTTTACATTTTAGATTATTTATATAATTTATATTCCTATCATAAACCAAAGTGAGAATACAGGTATACCCCACTTTTAAGTACACAATGGGGCTCTGAAACTCATCTCACGCTGCCCCTACAGTGTATTTACTGAGAATTTGGTACAGGCATACCCTACTTTTAAGTACACAATGGGGTTTATTTACTAAAGCTGGAAAGCGCAAAATCAGGCTCACTTCTGTATAAAAACCAATGAGCTTCTGACCCCAGCTTGTTCAATTAAGCCTGATGAAAAAATCTGCAAGCTCATTGGTTTCTGTGCAGAAGTGGGTCTGATTTTGCGCTTTCCAGCTTTAGTAAATAAACCCCATTGTGTACTTAAAAGTGGGGTATGCCTGTACCAAATTCTCAGTAAATACACTGTAGGGGCAGCGTGAGATGAGTTTCAGAGCTGAGGCTCAATGGAGTTTTCAATGGGTAGTGGAGACTAGTCAACCTACAGAGATGAGGTCCAGAAATGGTGCTAAGTAAATAACTTGACACTAAATGCCACAAAACAAAGGAACTCATCATTGACTTTGGGAAGCGCAGCACAAACCCAACCTTACTTTACATTAATGGGGACTGGCCGAAGAGGGTTCCCTTTTTCAAATTCTTGGGAACCTAGATCTCTGAAGGTTTATCCTGTCTGTCAACATCTCTGTGGTTATGAGCATGGAACAACACCAATTATACTTCCTGAGAATGCTCAGGAAAGTTAGTCTGGGGAAAAACTGCTGGTCTCCTTCTACCGCTCTTCTATTGAGAGCGTGTTGGTGTACTGTATCTCAGTGAGGTTCATCAGCCGCCCAGCAACAGACAGGAATGCTCTTCAGAAAGTCATCAACACCACACAGAAAATGATTGCCTGTCATCTGCCCCTCTTGGAAGTTATATCCAGTTCTTGCCACTTCTGCAGAGCCAAAAACCTTCTGAAGGACTCTTTGCATCTGGAATACTACTTGTTTGACGAGTTGCCCTCTGGCAGGAGCTTTAGCACCATCAAAGAACAGGCCTAAAAACTCAAAGATAGTTATTTTTTCCCAGGGTTCATAAATGTACTGAATTCTCATAAGCATGAATCCACCCCTACCTCGTGTTTGATATGGTGACTACCTTATAAGGGCAATATGTATCAATATCCTTTCCTTTTCCTTTCCTTTCCTGACCTTCAGCTTGTCTCCTGACCATGGTTGTCTGCTCTGACCTCTAGCATGTCTGATTTAATTCTTGCTGGATGATCCTGTGCTATGTTTGGTTCAGCCTGAAATCAGCTGTCACTTTTTGAACAATTCTGAGAGCCCACCTTACCTTGCGGGTAGCATAAACAGCCCAATGCACTCCATGACAGACAGAATTTCCTGTTAAAGTGACAGGAGAGTGAAAAAAAAGATTAGTATGCATTGCTGGGGAGGGTATCATTGCAAAGTAAGCAACATGTTTGCTTTGAAGCATAATCTAAGCATATATTTCAGTTGACCAGTCATCAGGTGGCTGCATTTGTTTTCTTTTTTTTTTTCCTTCCATCTTTTTTTCACCTGGTTATTCTGCCAGTATCACAATTTCATCCCAAGTATGACAATTCTCATTCACAAAACTGTATTAGGAGAGGGGCATGTTCTTTTTTTCTCAGAGATAGCTGGGAACAGTAGTAATTGATATGGGTTAGCAAAGGCAGAGAGCATAGGACGTTATAAGCTTACAGGCTTTCTTATAAAATCAATAGATTTATGATGCTTTAAAGGAGTTGTAAAGGCAGAAGTATTTTTATCTTAATGCATTATATGTGTGTGTAGCAGCCCGCCCAGTACCCCCTAATACTTACCTGAGCCCCCTCTCTGTCCACCAATGTCTGCAAATCCCTCAGCCATCCGCGACTGTGATTGGATGTGGCACATCAGCGGCACATTGGCTCCGGCATCTGTCAATCAAAGTCAGTTAGCCAATCAGGGAGAGAGGGGTGGGACAAGTGGCAGCTCAGTGTCTGAAAGCAGCTGCTAGCTGTGGGGGCACTCAAAAGGAGGGATGGGCCAGGAGCAGCCAAGAGGGACTTGAGAACTGGAAGATCCAGGCTGCTCTGTGCAAAACCAACTGCACATAGAAGGTAGGTATAACATGTTTATTTATTTTTTAAGAAAAAAAATAACAGACTTTACAATCACTTTAGGCATCCCCAAGTGTGATGTTTAGACAAATATGTATTTTTGTACATACCTTTTTTGCACCTCTACTTACTGGTTTATTAAGACTTTCATGACGTAGGCTTTATTAGGTTCACAGATGCCCCTCCCCCTTTCCAGGAAGCCCTTCCAGGGCATTTGCAATTTATTGGAGGGAAAAATCAGCAGCGCAAGATTTGGTGTAAAGTAGAAGCTGGCCACTGAATTTTTTTTTAAAGGATTACAGTTTCCTGAACTGTTTTAACTTTTGTCATTTGCACACCACTGCACTGTGACATATTCTACCGCTTGCATGTCTAAAGCCACAGTTTAGAAATCATACAAGCTTTAGATAAGAAAATATTAATAATAGTACATACATCCAATGTGCACACAGGTATTATCAGTAAAAGGCCAAACCAGAGTCCTGGTGGAATTTGTGCACATATACCCAGGTAAATATAGTTATTCTTAAATATACCTCCCGATATATGTTGCAGCTAAATTTAGGTGCAGGAAATCACCTGTATGATTGCTATATGACATCTGTCCTGCTGTCGGAGACCTGAAAACAAGATTATTAGTGATGGGGAGATTCTCCAACCATTGTCCAACCAGCCTGGAAAGCAGCTTCTCTCTAGCAGAAACTCAGCTGTGGCACTGGAACACAGTCAGCCTATCTACTTTGCATCATAGTCCCTAGTAGTTTCTAATCTGTCATGTAACCAGATCTCTAACTATTAAGTCGCTGTTGCATACCTAACCTGGATCTAGCCTTTTCTGATTATTGAGCTCTGAGCTAAAACTAGCTATGGAATCGCAGACCAGAAGGGACAGGGTTAACTAAAATAACAAGAGCTGCAATAAACTCTATTGCAATAAACACATTCACCTACTAATAGACTGACCTCTATGTGTACAGTAGCACAGAACTGGCTATGTGGCACTGTGCATGTGAGATAATAACAATAGGACAGATATGCTTCTGTAGCCAAGTCCTGAGCATCTCCAGGCCTAATGGTGACCTCCAGAGTTAGGGACAGCCGACATCCTTCTGTGTACAGTGGGTTACGAGGCATGGTGGGTGTAATGCAAGATAGATTAATGGGCGCCAGACATGTCTTGAATGCAAAGAGATTTATTTTCTCTTAACAGAACTGTGGGAGAGAGGATTAGGGCCAGGACACCCTTTAGTAGTTGCAATTTTAATTAGCAGACTCTGCAGCAATGCAGAAAAAGTCACCCAGCCGGACGCCACGTTTGCATGCGTAGACACGCTGTCTCCTATGGCAACAGTCTTGAACAGTTTGTAACGACGGTTGTAATGAACTCTTTCACTTCTTCCACAATCCCCTTTTTCAATCTTCACTCAACTGAGTTCCCAGTCTACCACTTAGACCCGCTGATCCACTGCCACTGGATCTCCTGAGCTCTTCCAATCTTCTCACCCAATATCTTCCTCAAGCGTCACTCCTGTGTTCCTGCTGGGTCCCTAGCTTGACGCTTATAGATACTCTTTAAGTTTCACCACACTGGCCTGCTCGGTCCCTGGCTTGACACACAATAGTGCTCTGCAAGCATCACCTCCACTGGCTGGGTCCCTGGCTTGATCTCTGCTGAAGTTTCCCAATTCTTCACTGTCCCCAATTGGTGAGAATACTGCTCAGGTACTTGCTTCAGCTACTTACAGTGGTCCCTGGTAATATGTTGGATTATCCTTAGTGGCAACAGCTTTCCCTCTACCTCTGACCATGACAGGTTCTCTGGCCAACAGAACCATTACTTCTGGTTGGACTGCAAGTCGCAATCCCAACCCTTTGCGGCTCTCTTGCTTTTGGATAGGCAGCCTGGGGCAACACAACACACATCCACCCAGGCAGCCGACCAGGTGGCAGAGAACCCCAATCACCTGACCTCACCCAAATAAATAGGCTCTCCCAGGAGGCCAAGAGACCTAAGAAAATCCTAGCCCTGTCAGAACAGAATAGCTCAGTGGGGGAGGTCACTGTACGAACATCGGGTTGTTAGTACAGAGGCTCATCCTGAGCTCCTTGTTTTTTTTTTTTTTATTTAGCTGGCTGGGTTGAAGGAAAACATTTTTTTAGTGTGTACCAGGCTTATGGACTCGGAGGTGCTTGCACCTGCAAGCATCATTAACAACCATTGACAGTGGGAAGCTGTCATGTATAATAGTGGTAGTAATACTGCCTAATACATAAAGCTCCTGGTAAATGTGTCCTTTTATCGACTTCCTGACACCGTACGACTTTGTATGGCCGCAGTGTGGATCTAAATTTCTGGGAGGCCGTCTATATACGGCCTCCGCCCTCCAGCCACTGGGGGGCGCCGCATTTACTAATTAATAATTCTGTCCCCTATTTTGTAGGCGCTATAACTTTTGCGCAAACCAACCGCTTATTGCGATTTTTTTTTTACCAAAAATATGTAGAAGAATACGTATCGGCCTAGACTGAGAAATAAAAAAAAAATGGGCTATTTATTATAGCAACAAGTACAAAATATTGATTTTTTTTCAAAATTGTTGCTCTTTTTTGTTTATAGTGCAAAAAATAAAACCCGCAGAAGTGATCAAATACCAACAAAAGAAAGCTCTACTTGTGGGGAAAAAAGGACGTCAATTTTGTTTGGGAGCCACGTCGCACGACTGCGCAATTGTCAGTTAAAGCGACGCAGTGCCGGAAGCTGAAATTTACTGAGCTTGAGCCATGGAGATGTGATGTGAAAAGTCCATGTTTGTGCAGTTTTCATTATTCTGAAGTATAAGTGTAACACTGTGCTATGTCTTCCCAGGGCCTCCCCTTGATTATCTTGCTGACAGTTACTAGGTGTTTTCACACGACCAACCGTACTCTCATCCACTCATTATCCAATAATTAATCTAGGGTGTTTTACTGGTATTTATTGTTGGAACTTGGATGGGAGAAGGGAATAGTGGGCTACTCCAACTGGAACTATTTACATACTGTATGAGGACAACTCTCACTTGGCCTCACCAGGTTAAATATGGTAGCAGACTCTCTGCTATACCATACTTCACTCGTATGGGAGAAAAAAGTCCATTGCTTGCTCTGGCAGCAGACTAGATGAAACAGTTTTATCTTCAGGACACTCACTAGCATCCCCTTTGATTGACACCTATCCACTGACTCTACTATCTGAAGGGATGGCCCACACAGGACAGGCCCCATGAAACAGATCTGTACTCACAGTAGGCAGGAACCGATCTTTCCTTGTGTATCTCCCTTCTAGTTAGCTTTGCAGCTTTACTCAGATTCAGGCCCTCGGATCGACCACCTGGCAGCCCTCTTTTCTCCAGCTAAAGACCACAAGCACATGTGCCCTTGGCATATATATGGTCACCCAATATGCATACTTTCCTCTGCAATGCCAGGGCTGTAACTATGCCTATGCTCTCACTTTTTAGGTCTCCTCCCACTGTCCAATATGCCCTATCCTATTAGACCAGTGTGAAACATTCAGACAACATGCGCAGCATCTGAGCACCATGAGTAGACCCTATCAACGGATCCCTTCTGCCTGGTAGGCAGAGAGCATCTAAATTTACCTGGCAGCCTTCCTGGAAAGCAGAAAGACCCCTAAACTATACTCTCTTTTAGCACCTACCTAGGAGGGTGCTACATAAGCATGCATTTGCCATCCTGAACTTGTTTTACATTAAGGTTTCTAACTTTGCACTTGTTTAGTGAACTGCAAATTACAGTTACTCCCTGTCTGATCATTAAAGGGGTGTTCCAGCCTTGTTTTATGTTTATTAAAAGTCAGCAGCTACAAAAAGTGTAGCTGCTGGCTTTTAATAAACAAAAACGTACCTGCTCCAGCGACGCGCCGGCCGGGGCTCCGCTCCACTCCCCCCCTCCCCGGCGTCCTCATCGTAACTGTGGGCACCCGGCCGTGACAGCCTTTGGCTTCATGGCCGGGCACCCACTGCGCATGTGCGTGTGGCGCGGCGCGCGGCCCGTCGCTGATTGAACTGGCGATCGCATGGGACCTGTCATGTGTCCCAGGGGATCGCCTACAGGGAGGGGCTGCTGTAGGCGATTAGGCTTAATTGCCTAACCAGCCCCTCGGCGGAAGAAGGAAGTGGGACAGGAAGTCCCACTCCTCCTGAAGCCCCCACTCCCCCCCAAAAAAATGACATGCCAAATGTGGCATGTATGGGGGTGAGGAGTGGGATAAGCGGAAGTTCCATTTTTGGGTGGAACTCCGCTTTAAGCAGATTACCTTTTCTGCTAAACTTTTTTTTTTCTGTATGAAATGTCTATCTATTGTAGGTTACAGAGATTACTCAAAAACGTTGTTGCCTGTAATGCTTTAACTGGTCATGTATAGTCAATCTAATGCCGCGTACACACAATCAGAATTCCGATGAAGCTGACTTCCATCAGTCTTGCATACACACTGTCAGACTAAATTCCGACCAAAACACAGTGACGTACAACACTACGACAAGCCAAGAAGTTCAATGCTTCCGAGCATGCGTCGACTTGATTCTGAGCATGCATGGATTTTTTTTCCGTCGGAGTTGCACACAGATGATAGGAATTTCCAATCAGTTTTTTTCCATCTGACTTCTTTCATCGGAAATTCCGATCATGTGTATGCAGCATAAGGCTTCATGTATTTGGGATGTTTTACAACCTCTCCTGAACGATTTAACTTGACAGATAGTAACCCATGTTTAAAACGTTATTTTTGCCGCGTTTGGGTTTAGAATCGTTTAAAAAAAATATATATTTTTTTAATACCCAAAAATGAAAAACGCATATAAACGAAACACGGCTAAATGCAGGTTACAGCGTTTAGCTGCGTTTTGGGTCTAAAACATTGGAAACTTTGGCATCTGAACTCATTTTTTTTACTTCAAAGAAAGGCCTATAAATGGAACTGCCTAAAAACGACAGTAAACAAACCTGTGTACATGTACACATAAGATGACATTGAGTTCAGGGGCAGTTTAAAAAAGTGCCCAACTGCCTATGAATGTCCGTTTAGCAGCAGCAGTGTACATGGGGTCTTGGTGCATAGATCGTATGAATGTTTGGGCAGATAGACAAAAGGGTCTGTTTATTTTTTTCTGTATAGCCTGTATTTCCAGAACAAACTACCACATATAAACTGAAGGCTTGGGAAAAAGTATGCCATTTGCCATTGACCTTGTATGATACAGGCTTGTGGTTTGATAAATTCCTGCTGCCCTGTTCTTCACAATGCAATCTTTTTTTTTTTTTATTAACTTGCATTTTATTCATCTTGAAAACAGACATGCCAGTGCTTACAAGGGTCACATAACAGTAAGGTTTCTACATAAATGACTATCAATTTAAATACAATCAGATAGGTAGACAACTAAAAGATTCTGTACTGTATGTCACATTTCCTGTATCCCCAGTCATTGGTTAAAAAACTATCCAAAGGTATGTCACCCTCTCAAAAAAAAAATGTTTTTTTCTTTCTTTTTTTTTTTTGCAAATATTTTATTTACTAATACAGACAATAGAAACAGAATTAAATATCTAAACAGAAGATTTTACCACCTACCTTGTGTGTGCACACAAAAAAAATAAAAAATGTTGTCCAATGTTAAAATTGTCTTTGTTTTTCTGCTAGTATGGTAAAACAAATATTAAAATGCCACTGTCAAAGTTTGCACTAAAGAAATGTCCAATCACCAATGCGATAGACTCATTACATGCAAAGCAAGATAGTTCAAGCCACAATTATGACAAATCACGGCTTGAACTATCTTGCTTTGCATGTAATGAGTCTATCTCATATATTAGTTTCACCTTTTAGGTTGCATTAGTAAAATAAATGAACTTTTGCACGATATTCAAATTTTTCGTGTTTCACCTGTACAAGATAGTCACCCAAAACAACCAGTAGGCATACTGCTGAGTTACAAATATTCAAAATATTAAGCAGTCATGAAATAAAATCTCTGACCTGTGACCAAAATGATCTATCTTTAGGGCCTCCAATTTCTTTCTGGCATTCAAGGCAAAAGTTTTTTTGTGGTATCTGCACCCCAAATAGTCTCACAGTGGTGCAATAGGTGTGGTGCAGGTATCTGATCTGTATCATTTTATCTCCGGAGGCGATGACTATAAATAAGTAGATTTGTAAAGCCTTCTTCTTTTCTGATTTTGTCAGTTTGGATAAATTATATTTCCATTCAGACGTTTGTAAAGTTTCATATCTTTCACTGCAGGCAATTTTGAAGTATAGGAAGTTTCCTGTTACCATGAATGAGGTTTTTTTATTTTCAGTTGTGGTCATTTAAATTCAAACGTATTCACAACCACAATGGAGTTCTAGGTATACATAAAACCATGATTGTATAAGTACTGTTCTCATAGTTGTGACAAGCTTTTTAAAGGGTGTTAAAGGTATTTTAAAGGCATTGTTATCATATAGCTGATGTAAATACCCAGCTTCAAATCCATTGGTTTTTTTTAGGAAATTCTTGTAATTACAGATTATGCCACAGGGGATAAGGAGAACATTTGGATTAGTGTAGTTTTCGAGGAAGATGGAAAATATTAATGTGCCATTCATAGTGTAGTGTATAGTTGTTATCGATAAATATAAAACCTTAATGGTTAAAAGAATAATATGACTGAAGTCACCAATAGTGCAGTCTTCAAACCATACTTTAATATGTGTTTTCTGATTTTTTTACCCTACATAGACAAATCTGTTTGTTTATCTTAGGAAAAATAATCAAATTAGGTTGTGTATTTGAGTGGATACTCCTCAAAAAAATGCTGTTAAAAACCATGGGAAAAAACATGGGGAACAGAGTTAAATCGTACATTTACGTTACTTCAACAACAACACATTTTTAGATTCTCCCTAAAATCATCAATATGTAGAAAAAAAAACAGAAGACTGACTTTAAGATTTCTGGTCCTGCCCCAAGTTAAAGCTCTTTTGGATGGAAGTCCAAAACAATACCCACAAATTTACTGAGCAAAAGATTCCTGACGATCCAGCCTTCTTCTTACTACATGTTTCAACGATTCCCGCAAAAATATATAAAGATTTGATTGTACGACACCTATTAAATGTCGCCAAGTCCTGTATTCCTCTAAATTGGAAAAAACATCTGCCACCGACTATCGCGATTAGGCTTCGTAAGGTAGAAGACATAAATAAGATGGTAGACTTGATATTTACAGCACAGCATAGATGTGAAAAGTACTCTGAGGCCGCGTACACACGTCCGAGAACCTCGTCGGGCGAAACTCATCGTTCCGCCCGTCGAGGTTCCCGATGAGCGTTCGAAAAGGTCGTCGTGCCAAATTTCCTCATTGAACAACGAGGAAATAGAGAACATGCTCTCTATTTTGGCTCGACGAACGTCCCGACGGCTTGCTCGTCGAAAGTGTACACATGACCGATTTTCTCGACAGAATACGTCTCCAAGCGAGCTTCTCGCTGGATTCTGCGGAGAAACTCAGTCGTGTGTACGGGGCCTAAGGAACTAGTCGGAAAAGACACATTGTTTTCCTTGACGAGTCCCTTGTTAGGCTTGTCGAGAAACTCGACAAGCTGTCTTTGCATACACACAGTCAAGACCAAATCTCCTCGTTCTCAAAAGCGGTGACGTACAACACATAGACGGCAGGGGAAGTTCGATTCCACTGGCACAACCCTTGGGGCTGCTTTTGCTAATCTCATGTTACTGCGTGTTAAGTAAAAGTTTGGTAAGAGACGATTTGCACTTTTTAGTCTGTTACAGCGTGACAAATGTGCTATCTCCATTACAAACGCTACTTTTACCAAAAGTGCGTGGGTTTCTAAGCATACACACGAACGTGTTTCTCGTCAAAAACCAGCCCGACGAGGAACACGACGAGGAAATTGAGACTTCTTAGGCCTCGTACACACAACCGCTTTCCTCGACAGAATCCATCAAGAAACTTCGTGGCAGAGCTTTTTTGCTGAGGAAAACGGTCATGTGTATGCTTTTCATCGAGAAAATTGACGTGGAACTCGACGAGGAAAAAAAGAAAACAAGTTCTCTTTTTCCTCGTCAGAAGTCTCAATTTCCTCGTCTTCCTCGACGGGCTGGTTTCCGACGAGAAACACGTTCGTGTGTATGCTTAGAAACCCGCGCACCTTCGGTTAAAGTAGCGTTTGTAATGGAGATAGCACATTTGTCACGCTGTAACAGACTAAAAGGTGCAAATCGTCTCTCACCAAACTTTTACTTAACACGCAGTAACATGAGATTAGCAAAAGCAGCCCCAAGGGTTGTGCCAGTGGAATCAAACTTCCCCTGCCGTCTATGTGTTTTAGGTCACCGCTTTTGAGAACGAGGAGATTTGGTCTTGACTGTGTGTACGCAAAGACAGTTTGTCAAGGAACTCGTCGAGGAAAATGATGTGTCTTTTCCGACGAGTTCCTCGGTCGTGTGTACGAGGCCTGATGAGGAAAAAGAGAACTTGTTCCCTTTTTTTCCTCGTCGAGTTCTACGTCAGTTTTCTCGATGAAAAGCATACAGGTGACCGTTTTCCTTGGCAAAAAAGCTCTGCCACCAAGTTTCTTGATGGATTCTGTGGAGGGAAACGGTCGTGTGTACGAGGCCTATGACCTCGAGGCTCTGGAATCTGGTTATACTTTCTGACGAAGGTAAGGCCCTCTTTGGATAGTAAATCCCAGCATAAGTCATATTGACTGAATTCCTCTACTAACATGATCCATTGCCATCTTGAACTTCTCCACCTCCCCCCTTTTGTTTTGTTTTGTTTTATTTTATTTTCTTAACTAATTCACTTTTCTTTCACTCCTGGTTCTAGAAAAATTTTAAATGGATTGTGCAGTCCCATACATTACTCAGTGGTTACCTTTTTTACCTTTTACGACTAACAAAATAAAATAAAGGAACCTTTGTGGATATAACTTTTATCGTTACTCATCTGAGACTTAGATACCTCAGCAAATTGTTTACTTGTTAGACATTTTGTAGGCTATGTGACTGGAATTGTCAATGTTTGTACATTATTGATGTTGTTAAGTGGTTCTGGCCTTTCTGGGATTAAATAAAAATTATATATAAAAAAAAAACATTTACACAAGCTGTCCTTTATAACAATGAGAACATACATACTATTGTATTTTGGTATCTAAATACTTCTATTGTTCTATGTTAGTTATGTTACCGAAGTCAACAATCAGGGAACCCTCGTCAAACATAGTAGTTAGAAAGGATACTCCCGTGTGGGTTTGTCTACCCAAGCTTTTTAAATAAAAGGTTGTCATATTGAGCTGATAGGAGGACTCCATGATGAGCAGAACACCAATTAAGGTCTGTGCCAGAAGAACCTTCACATGATGATGCTTTTTCCCCAATCTCCTGCAACCACTGTAGAGTAAGCCTGGAGTCCCTGTTGCATACATAGATCGTGAAGCTCCTATAACCTGAGCTAAGTAACTTTTAAGCATATTTCTATTGCAAAGAAGTCTTTGACCTTTGAAAGCACCTTTGCTTGTATGACTCCATCTATATTCAAAAGTCAACCTCTTCTTTTCTATTGCAAAACAGTCTAAAGCCCCATACACACAGGTTAAATGCCAGACAACATCCACCGGGTTCAATAAAAAAACAGCTAACATTCAGCCCATATGTATGGCTGCCGATCTGACAGAGGCCAGCCAAACGGTCTGTCGAATGAGCATGCTGGAAAACTAGCAGCCGACCAGCTCCCGATCAGAATACAACAGCTCAGGGTGGGAGATTGCTGTACTTACGTTTGATTGTTAGTACAGAGGCTCTGACCGGTGCTGACAAGTCTTTTTTGTTCAACCCGCTGGGTTGAATGGAAAAAACTCATAGGCCTGGATTCACATACATCGGCGCATATTTATGCCGCCGTAGCATATCTAATATACGCTACGCTGACACAGCGCAGAGAAGCAAGCACAGTATTAACAAAGCACTTGCTCCCACTTGCTCCCAAATATACGCTGGGATTTGAAAGCGTAAGTCGTCGTAAGTGGAAGTGGGCGTGAGCAATGCAAATGAGGCGTGACCTCATGCAAATGATGGGCCGAGTGCCAGACAAGTACTTAAAACGAACGGCGCATGCGCCGTCCCGTGGATGTATCCCAGTGCGCATGCTCACAATCACGTCGAAACAACTGGCTAAGATACATCGAATCACTGCCTACGGTGTGAACGTAACCTACGCCCAGCCCTATTCACGTACTACGTAAATGACGTAAAATACGATGGCATTCGTTCCCTGGCCCATACCTTTGCATGAGTTGCGCCTCCAATATGGGGAATAACTTTACGCCGGACATACGACTTACGCAAACCGCGTATATTATGCGCCGGGCGCAAGTACGTTCGTGAATTGGTGTATCTCCTTAATTTGTATATTTGCATCGAAAATCAATGGGAGCGACACATGCGTCCAGCGTAAATATGCGCCCACTATACGCCGGCGTAGGAAAGTTACGTCGGGGGCTGAAGCCTATTTTTCAACGTATCTAGCTTTGTGGGTCGGCACATAGATACGACGGCGCACATTTGTACTTATGTCGGCGTATCTGGAGATATGTCGGCGTAAGTGCTTTGTTAATCCGGGCCATAGTGTGTACCAGGGTTCACTTAGTTGATGATACTGTACATTTATCTTTTAGCTTTACTGAAATACTTACCGTAAATTTCCTTTCCTGATGTACTCCATGGCAGTCTCAGTGTGGGTTTAGTCCCGCCTCTACTACTACCCTATAGGACCCCACTCCCATTAATCTTTGCTCCGAGCCAGCGGCCGTGTTTGATAACTAGCCTATTTCAGCCATTAAGAGGTAACTCCGGCTGCCATGGAGTCCATCAGAAAAGGAAAATTATGGTAAGTATTTGATGGGAATTTTCAGTTTTCCTGACAGACTCCATGGCTGCCTATGTGTGGGAAATAACATGCCGTGCACACCTGGGTGGGCAAAATGCTGAACAAAGATTTAATTAACACCGTCAACCGACAGTACTTTTACACCAAAATTAACAGAAGACAGAGCAGCTGGTTCAACACAATAATGAGACATAAATGTGTGGATTGATGACCAGGAAGCCACCCTGCAGATCATTTCAGGCGTAACATGACGAGAGGCTGCCCATGAAGTTGAGACACTTCTGGTTGAGTGTGCTGTCACTACCCCAGGAGGAGCCAAACCCTTCTCTTTATAGGCTTATTGAATGGCTTTGACGATGGATCTGACGGAGGCCTGGAGCCCCTTGGTTTTCCCATGGAACAGAACAAAGAGATAATCCGACTGACAGAAAAAAGCTGTGGCCTCCAATATTGTTTCAAGAAGACTCCTACATCATACTTCTAGACTTCCAGCTGATCTAAAAGGTAGGAAGTGTGATCTCCTGATTCTCATGAAAAATTGAGGTGACCTTGGGGTTTGACCCTAGCATCATAATTAGAACCACTCTGTCCGGGAAGAATGTTAGAAAAGGTTCTTTTGACCCTAAAACTTGCATTTCGGATATCCTCTTGTCTAAGTGATGGCTACCAAAAAGGCAGTTTTGAGGGCAAGCTCTCTGATCGTAAGTGGTTTGTTAAGTTGTGAGAAAAACTCAAGGACAAGCGGGAGATCCCATTTGGGGAACCTGGGCTTCCTTTGAGGCCTGAGCCTAACTGCTCCTTAGAAAAATTGCTGAATAAGGGTGTGTATGGCCCATGACATCCCAGTGAAGGCTGAGATCGCCGATATCTGTACACGGAGAGAAATGACAAATAAGACCAAATCCCGGCCTAACTGCAGGAAGCTCAAGATGTCTTGAACTGCCGGTCACTACATGAATTGGCTCTAGAAGACATGTGGATCGTGAATTTAGCCCATATTCGTTCATACACCCACTTGGTGCTTCTTCTTGCATTCAGGAGTGTTGGAATGACCTCTTCGGGGCACCCTAGCTAGTGTCTCCAGCCTTCCCCTCTCAAGAACCAGGCCTTTAATTGCAGGTGAGCCTGATACGGGTGCCTTGAGACAGCAGATCTGCTCTGAGTGGAAGAGGAACCGGTTCCCAAAAACTGAGAAGCATTAGGAGTGGAAACCAAGGCCTATTGGGCCAATAAGGAATTATGGCCATTACCTCCACTTCTTAAGTCCTGAGTCACCACAGGAACTGAAGGATAATAGGTGTTTGGAGGGAAGGTATAGGCTATGCGGAACCACTATTGCTCTTCAGTGCATCTATCCCGTAGGCCTGAGGGTCCTCTAACCTTTAATAGTACCTCACCAGCTTTCTGTTGCATGGAGAGGCGAAGAGATCACCTTCTGGAGAGATCCCCAAAGTTAGGATCCATCTAAACACTGCCTTGTGGAGAAGCCACTCGTTGTCTAAGCAGACTTGAGAGAGAAAGTCCGCCTGGACATTTTAAATTCCAGGTACATATGTTGCCGTTATGTTGACCGGGTTCTTCTGTGCCCAGGTCATAATTGGTTCCACCTCTTGTAGCTCGGACAGGCTTTGGGACCCTCTTGTCTCCTTTTGTAGGCCACTGCCGCTGTGTTGTCTAATCTGAGTTGTCAGATGGCAAAAATGCCAGAAGAGCCTGAAGAATTGCCTGTAACTCTAGGATGTTCAACACTGTTTCTCAAGAAGGAAAATCCCAGGAGCCCTGAGCCACCTCCACTAGACAATGAGTGCCCCAACCTCTGTTGCTGGCATTTGTCGTTATTGTGACCCACGTGATGAGAAGGATGGAGTGACAGTTGCATAGGTTTTCCTGTTGAAGGAGACAGCAGGGCAAAGTCAAATCCAGTGCAGGGATCTTCCCCCTTTGAGTCACTATCCGAAGGAACAGCAGATGAGTGACTTGGCACAGAGGACTCACGTGTGTCCTGAATCCGAGTTTCCCTCACTGGTAAGCATGGAAGCTCTGTAGGAAGTTTGTGGGACTGACCTCTATCTCTCTCAGACTCTCCTTAACGGCCCTTTCAACCAGAGACTTTAGTTGCTGGTCTATACCACCTCTTTCACCTGGTACTTTGGTGTAACAGAGGTCACATAATGATTTTCCGACAGTTACTTGCGACCTACACCCCAGCAGACACATTCAGCTGTACGGCTGTAATGAGCCATGGAAAAGCGAGATGGGTCCAGGCTACAGTGTCTCGATCTCGAGGGTGAACCGTGGTGTCTAGATCAGACTGATGAGACGATGAGTCACTTCTTTTGCATGAGCTGTGCTGCTTGTCGGACCTAGAAGGGCTGACAGAAAAAGAAACAAGAAAGCATCTATGTTAAGGGAGCTAACAGTAACGATGCTCCACCTACCCTCCCCAAGCTGGTGTCACCCAGGGAAGACCCTCTACCATGTACCTGCTAAGAGAGGGCTGGCCACAGGCAGGCGGTAACGTGTCCATAGTCATGGAGGATTCCACCAGGGCTGGAAAAGAAGGCAACCAAGTCAGCACAAAAGCACCCCTACAGGCTGCACCACCTGTCCCCTTGAAGCCCCTTGCTTGGTACAAACAAACATTGGCTGGAGGAAGTCGCTGCTATAGGCCTGCATGCATTCCCAAAGCTTGCAGGCTTTTCCCTTTTTAAAAAAGGGCGCCCCTGTGACGTCACTGTCGCGCCAGCTGCTGTGCTAGTGCGTATGCACGATCACCGTCATTTTTACGACAATGTGCATGTGCGAACCAAGCCTTGTTCCCGTGCTGGACTTGCGCATGTGCAGAACGACCACGGAACAAAACCAGAAAGTAAATGGCGGCGGGAACCAGTCACCGTGCCTGCCAGCTACGCTGCACCCAGCAGACATGTGGGGAAACTCAAGGAAAAAAACAAACCAGAGACAAAACAGTGACACACAAACTGCTGCCATAAAAATGGAACAAACTCACCGCTCCTGCCACGATCGTCACCGGGCCGAAGCAAGATTTTTCCCCAATCTCTTGCAACCACTGTAGAGTAAGCCTGGAGTCCCTGTTGCATACATAGATTGTGAAGCTCCTATAACCTGAGCTAAGTAACTTTTAAGCATATTTCTATTGCAAAGAAGTCTTTGACCTTTGAAAGCACCTTTGCTTGTATGACTCCATCTATATTCAAAAGTCAACCTCTTCTTTTCTATTGCAAAACAGTCTAAAGCCCCATACACACAGGTTAAATGCCAGACAACATCCGCCGGGTTCAATAAAAAAACAGCTAACATTCAGCCCATATGTATGGCTGCCGATCTGACAGAGGCCAGCCAAACGGTCTGTCGAATGAGCATGCTGGAAAACTAGCAGCCGACCAGCTCCCGATCAGAATACAACAGCTCAGGGTGGGAGATTGCTGTACTTACGTTCGATTGTTAGTACAGAGGCTCTGACCGGTGCTGACAAGTCTTTTTTGTTCAACCCGCTGGGTTGAATGGAAAAAACTCATAGGCCCGGATTTACATACATCGGCGCATATTTATGCCGCTGTAGCGTATCTAATATACGCTACGCCGACACAGCGCAGAGAAGCAAGCACAGTATTAACAAAGCACTTGCTCCCACTTGCTCCCAAATATACGCTGGGTTTTGAAAGCGTAAGTCGTCGTAAGTGGAAGTGGGCGTGAGCAAAGCAAATGAGGCGTGACCCCATGCAAATGATGGGCCGAGTGCCAGACAAGTACTTAAAACGAACGGCGCATGCGCCGTCCCGTGGATGTATCCCAGTGCGCATGCTCACAATCACGTCGAAACAACTGGCTAAGATACATCGAATCACTGCCTACGGTGTGAACGTAACCTACACCCAGCCCTTTTCACGTACTACGTAAATGACTTAAAATACGACGGCATTCGTTCCCTGGCCCATACCTTTGCATGAGTTGCGCCTCCAATATGGGGAATAACCTTACGCCGGACATACGACTTACGCAAACCGCGTATTTTATGCACCGGTCGCAAGTACGTTCGTGAATTGGTGTATCTCCTTAATTTGTATATTTGCATCGAAAATCAATGGGAGCGACACATGCGTCCAGCGTAAATATGCGCCCACTATACGCCAGCGTAGGAAAGTTACGTTGAGCGGCTGAAGCCTATTTTTCAATGTATCTAGCTTTGTGGGTCGGCACATAGATACGACGGCGCACATTTGTACTTTTGTCGGCGTATCTGGAGATACGTCGGCGTAAGTGCTTTGTTAATCCGGGCCATAGTGTGTACCAGGGTTAACTTAGTTGATGATACTGTACATTTATCTTTTAGCTTTACTGAAATACTTACCGTAAATTTCCTTTCCTGATGTACTCCATGGCAGTCTACGTGTGGGTTTAGTCCCGCCTCTACTACTACCCTATAGGACCCCACTCCCATTAATCTTTGCTCCGAGCCAGCGGCCGTGTTTGATAACTAGCCTATTTCAGCCATTAAGAGGGAACTCCGGCTGCCATGGAGTCCATCAGAAAAGGAAAATTATGGTAAGTATTTGATGGGAATTTTCAGTTTTCCTGACAGACTCCATGGCTGCCTATGTGTGGGAAATAACATGCCGTGCACACCTGGGTGGGCAAAATGCTGAACAAAGATTTAATTAACACCGTCAACCGACAGTACTTTTACACCAAAATTAACAGAAGACAGAGCAGCTGGTTCAACACACTAATGAGACATAAATGTGTGGATTGATGACCAGGAAGCCACCCTGCAGATCATTTCAGGCGTAACATGACGAGAGGCTGCCCATGAAGTTGAGACACTTCTGGTTGAGTGTGCTGTCACTACCCCAGGAGGAGCCAAACCCTTCTCTTTATAGGCTTATTGAATGGCTTTGACGATGGATCTGACGGAGGCCTGGAGCCCCTTGGTTTTCCCATGGAACAGAACAAAGAGATAATCTGACTGACAGAAAAAAGCTGTGGCCTCCAATATTGTTTCAAGAAGACTCCTACATCATACTTCTAGACTTCCAGCTGATCTAAAAGGTAGGAAGTGTGATCTCCTGATTCTCATGAAAAATTGAGGTGACCTTGGGGTTTGACCCTAGCATCATAATTAGAACCACTCTGTCCGGGAAGAATGTTAGAAAAGGTTCTTTTGACCCTAAAACTTGCATTTCGGATATCCTCTTGTCTAAGTGATGGCTACCAAAAAGGCAGTTTTGAGGGCAAGCTCTCTGATCGTAAGTGGTTTGTTAAGTTGTGAGAAAAACTCAAGGACAAGCGGGAGATCCCATTTGGGGAACCTGGGCTTCCTTTGAGGCCTGAGCCTAACTGCTCCTTAGAAAAATTGCTGAATAAGGGTGTGTATGGCCCATGACATCCCAGTGAAGGCTGAGATCGCCGATATCTGTACACGGAGAGAAATGACAAATAAGACCAAATCCCGGCCTAACTGCAGGAAGCTCAAGATGTCTTGAACTGCCGGTCACTACATGAATTGGCTCTAGAAGACATGTGGATCGTGAATTTAGCCCATATTCGTTCATACACCTACTTGGTGCTTCTTCTTGCATTCAGGAGTGTTGGAATGACCTCTTCGGGGCACCCTAGCTAGTGTCTCCTTCCCCTCTCAAGAACCAGGCCTTTAATTGCAGGTGAGCCTGATACGGGTGCCTTGAGACAGCAGATCTGCTCTGAGTGGAAGAGGAACCGGTTCCCAAAAACTGAGAAGCATTAGGAGTGGAAACCAAGGCCTATTGGGCCAATAAGGAATTATGGCCATTACCTCCACTTCTTAAGTCCTGAGTCACCACAGGAACTGAAGGATAATAGGTGTTTGGAGGGAAGGTATAGGCTATGCGGAACCACTATTGCTCTTCAGTGCATCTATCCCGTAGGCCTGAGGGTCCTCTAACCTTTAATAGTACCTCACCAGCTTTCTGTTGCATGGAGAGGCGAAGAGATCACCTTCTGGAGAGATCCCCAAAGTTAGGATCCATCTAAACACTGCCTTGTGGAGAAGCCACTCGTTGTCTAAGCAGACTTGAGAGAGAAAGTCCGCCTGGACATTTTAAATTCCAGGTACATATGTTGCCGTTATGTTGACCGGGTTCTTCTGTGCCCAGGTCATAATTGGTTCCACCTCTTGTAGCTCGGACAGGCTTTGGGACCCTCTTGTCTCCTTTTGTAGGCCACTGCCGCTGTGTTGTCTAATCTGAGTTGTCAGATGGCAAAAATGCCAGAAGAGCCTGAAGAATTGCCTGTAACTCTAGGATGTTCAACACTGTTTCTCAAGAAGGAAAATCCCAGGAGCCCTGAGCCACCTCCACTAGACAATGAGTGCCCCAACCTCTGTTGCTGGCATTTGTCGTTATTGTGACCCACGTGATGAGAAGGATGGAGTGACAGTTGCATAGGTTTTCCTGTTGAAGGAGACAGCAGGGCAAAGTCAAATCCAGTGCAGGGATCTTCCCCCTTTGAGTCACTATCCGAAGGAACAGCAGATGAGTGACTTGGCACAGAGGACTCACGTGTGTCCTGAATCCGAGTTTCCCTCACTGGTAAGCGTGGAAGCTCTGTAGGAAGTTTGTGGGACTGACCTCTATCTCTCTCAGACTCTCCTTAACGGCCCTTTCAACCAGAGACTTTAGTTGCTGGTCTATACCACCTCTTTCACCTGGTACTTTGGTGTAACAGAGGTCACATAATGATTTTCCGACAGTTACTTGCGACCTACACCCCAGCAGACACATTCAGCTGTACGGCTGTAATGAGCCATGGAAAAGCGAGATGGGTCCAGGCTACAGTGTCTCGATCTCGAGGGTGAACCGTGGTGTCTAGATCAGACTGATGAGACGATGAGTCACTTCTTTTGCATGAGCTGTGCTGCTTGTCGGACCTAGAAGGGCTGACAGAAAAAGAAACAAGAAAGCATCTATGTTAAGGGAGCTAACAGTAACGATGCTCCACCTACCCTCCCCAAGCTGGTGTCACCCAGGGAAGACCCTCTACCATGTACCTGCTAAGAGAGGGCTGGCCACAGGCAGGCGGTAACGTGTCCATAGTCATGGAGGATTCCACCAGGGCTGGAAAAGAAGGCAACCAAGTCAGCACAAAAGCACCCCTACAGGCTGCACCACCTGTCCCCTTGAAGCCCCTTGCTTGGTACAAACAAACATTGGCTGGAGGAAGTCGCTGCTATAGGCCTGCATGCATTCCCAAAGCTTGCAGGCTTTTCCCTTTTTAAAAAAGGGCGCCCCTGTGACGTCACTGTCGCGCCAGCTGCTGTGCTAGTGCGTATGCACGATCACCGTCATTTTTACGACAATGTGCATGTGCGAACCAAGCCTTGTTCCCGTGCTGGATTTGCGCATGTGCAGAACGACCACGGAACAAAACCAGAAAGTAAATGGCGGCGGGAACCAGTCACCGTGCCTGCCAGCTACGCTGCACCCAGCAGACATGTGGGGAAACTCAAGGAAAAAAACAAACCAGAGACAAAACAGTGACACACAAACTGCTGCCATAAAAATGGAACAAACTCACCGCTCCTGCCACGATCGTCACCGGGCCGAAGCAAGATTTTTCCCCAATCTCTTGCAACCACTGTAGAGTAAGCCTGGAGTCCCTGTTGCATACATAGATTGTGAAGCTCCTATAACCTGAGCTAAGTAACTTTTAAGCATATTTCTATTGCAAAGAAGTCTTTGACCTTTGAAAGCACCTTTGCTTGTATGACTCCATCTATATTCAAAAGTCAACCTCTTCTTTTCTATTGCAAAACAGTCTAAAGCCCCATACACACAGGTTAAATGCCAGACAACATCCGCCGGGTTCAATAAAAAAACAGCTAACATTCAGCCCATATGTATGGCTGCCGATCTGACAGAGGCCAGCCAAACGGTCTGTCGAATGAGCATGCTGGAAAACTAGCAGCCGACCAGCTCCCGATCAGAATACAACAGCTCAGGGTGGGAGATTGCTGTACTTATGTTCGATTGTTAGTACAGAGGCTCTGACCGGTGCTGACAAGTCTTTTTTGTTCAACCCGCTGGGTTGAATGGAAAAAACTCATAGGCCCGGATTTACATACATCGGCGCATATTTATGCCGCTGTAGCGTATCTAATATACGCTACGCCGACACAGCGCAGAGAAGCAAGCACAGTATTAACAAAGCACTTGCTCCCACTTGCTCCCAAATATACGCTGGGTTTTGAAAGCGTAAGTCGTCGTAAGTGGAAGTGGGCGTGAGCAAAGCAAATGAGGCGTGACCCCATGCAAATGATGGGCCGAGTGCCAGACAAGTACTTAAAACGAACGGCGCATGCGCCGTCCCGTGGATGTATCCCAGTGCGCATGCTCACAATCACGTCGAAACAACTGGCTAAGATACATCGAATCACTGCCTACGGTGTGAACGTAACCTACACCCAGCCCTTTTCACGTACTACGTAAATGACTTAAAATACGACGGCATTCATTCCCTGGCCCATACCTTTGCATGAGTTGCGCCTCCAATATGGGGAATAACCTTACGCCGGACATACGACTTACGCAAACCGCGTATATTATGCACCGGTCGCAAGTACGTTCGTGAATTGGTGTATCTCCTTAATTTGTATATTTGCATCGAAAATCAATGGGAGCGACACATGCGCCCAGCGTAAATATGCGCCCACTATACGCCAGCGTAGGAAAGTTACGTTGAGCGGCTGAAGCCTATTTTTCAATGTATCTAGCTTTGTGGGTCGGCACATAGATACGACGGCGCACATTTGTACTTATGTCGGCGTATCTGGAGATACGTCGGCGTAAGTGCTTTGTTAATCCGGGCCATAGTGTGTAACAGGGTTAACTTAGTTGATGATACTGTACATTTATCTTTTAGCTTTACTGAAATACTTACCGTAAATTTCCTTTCCTGATGTACTCCATGGCAGTCTACGTGTGGGTTTAGTCCCGCCTCTACTACTACCCTATAGGACCCCACTCCCATTAATCTTTGCTCCGAGCCAGCGGCCGTGTTTGATAACTAGCCTATTTCAGCCATTAAGAGGGAACTCCGGCTGCCATGGAGTCCATCAGAAAAGGAAAATTATGGTAAGTATTTGATGGGAATTTTCAGTTTTCCTGACAGACTCCATGGCTGCCTATGTGTGGGAAATAACATGCCGTGCACACCTGGGTGGGCAAAATGCTGAACAAAGATTTAATTAACACCGTCAACCGACAGTACTTTTACACCAAAATTAACAGAAGACAGAGCAGCTGGTTCAACACAATAATGAGACATAAATGTGTGGATTGATGACCAGGAAGCCACCCTGCAGATCATTTCAGGCGTAACATGACGAGAGGCTGCCCATGAAGTTGAGACACTTCTGGTTGAGTGTGCTGTCACTACCCCAGGAGGAGCCAAACCCTTCTCTTTATAGGCTTATTGAATGGCTTTGACGATGGATCTGACGGAGGCCTGGAGCCCCTTGGTTTTCCCATGGAACAGAACAAAGAGATAATCTGACTGACAGAAAAAAGCTGTGGCCTCCAATATTGTTTCAAGAAGACTCCTACATCATACTTCTAGACTTCCAGCTGATCTAAAAGGTAGGAAGTGTGATCTCCTGATTCTCATGAAAAATTGAGGTGACCTTGGGGTTTGACCCTAGCATCATAATTAGAACCACTCTGTCCGGGAAGAATGTTAGAAAAGGTTCTTTTGACCCTAAAACTTGCATTTCGGATATCCTCTTGTCTAAGTGATGGCTACCAAAAAGGCAGTTTTGAGGGCAAGCTCTCTGATCGTAAGTGGTTTGTTAAGTTGTGAGAAAAACTCAAGGACAAGCGGGAGATCCCATTTGGGGAACCTGGGCTTCCTTTGAGGCCTGAGCCTAACTGCTCCTTAGAAAAATTGCTGAATAAGGGTGTGTATGGCCCATGACATCCCAGTGAAGGCTGAGATCGCCGATATCTGTACACGGAGAGAAATGACAAATAAGACCAAATCCCGGCCTAACTGCAGGAAGCTCAAGATGTCTTGAACTGCCGGTCACTACATGAATTGGCTCTAGAAGACATGTGGATCGTGAATTTAGCCCATATTCGTTCATACACCTACTTGGTGCTTCTTCTTGCATTCAGGAGTGTTGGAATGACCTCTTCGGGGCACCCTAGCTAGTGTCTCCTTCCCCTCTCAAGAACCAGGCCTTTAATTGCAGGTGAGCCTGATACGGGTGCCTTGAGACAGCAGATCTGCTCTGAGTGGAAGAGGAACCGGTTCCCAAAAACTGAGAAGCATTAGGAGTGGAAACCAAGGCCTATTGGGCCAGTAAGGAATTATGGCCATTACCTCCACTTCTTCAGTCCTGAGTCACCCCAGGAACTGAAGGATAATAGGTGTTTGGAGGGAAGGTATAGGCTATGCGGAACCACTATTGCTCTTCAGTGCATCTATCCCGTAGGCCTGAGGGTCCTGTAACCTTGAATAGTACCTCACCAGCTTTCTGTTGCATGGAGAGGCGAAGAGATCACCTTCTGGAGAGATCCCCAAAGTTAGGATCCATCTAAACACTGCCTTGTGGAGAAGCCACTCGTTGTCTAAGCAGACTTGAGAGAGAAAGTCCGCCTGGACATTCTAGATTCCAGGTACATATGTTGCCATTATGTTGACCGGGTTCTTCTGTGCCCAGGTCATAATTGGTTCCACCTCTTGTAGCTCGGACAGGCTTTGGGACCCTCTTGTCTCCTTTTGTAGGCCACTGCCGCTGTGTTGTCTAATCTGAGTTTTCAGATGGCAAAAATGCCAGAAGAGCCTGAAGAATTGCCTGTAACTCTAGGATGTTCAACACTGTTTCTCAAGAAGGAAAATCCCAGGAGCCCTGAGCCACCTCCACTAGACAATGAGTGCCCCAAACTCTGTTGCTGGCATTTGTCGTTATTGTGACCCACGTGATGAGAAGGATGGAGTGACAGTTGCATAGGTTTTCCTGTTGAAGGAGACAGCAGGGCAAAGTCAAATCCAGTGCAGGGATCTTCCCCCTTTGAGTCACTATCCGAAGGAACAGCAGATGGGTGACTTGGCACAGAGGACTCACGTGTGTCCTGAATCCGAGTTTCCCTCACTGGTAAGCATGGAAGCTCTGTAGGAAGTTTGTGGGACTGACCTCTATCTCTCTCAGACTCTTCTTAACGACCCTTTCAACCAGAGACTTTAGTTGCTGGTCTATACCACCTCTTTCACCTGGTACTTTGGTGTAACAGAGGTCACATAATGATTTTCCGACAGTTACTTGCGACCTACACCCCAGCAGACACATTCAGCTGTACGGCTGTAATGAGCCATGGAAAAGCGAGATGGGTCCAGGCTACAGTGTCTCGATCTCGAGGGTGAACCGTGGTGTCTAGATCAGACTGATGAGACGATGAGTCACTTATTTTGCGTGAGCTGTGCTGCTTGTCGGACCTAGAAGGGCTGACAGAAAAAGAAACAAGAAAGCATCTATGTTAAGGGAGACACCAGTAACGATGCTCCACCTACCCTCCCCAAGCTGGTGTCACCCAGGGAAGACCCTCTACCATGTACCTGCTAAGAGAGGGCTGGCCACAGGCAGGCGGTAACGTGTCCATAGTCATGGAGGATTCCACCAGGGCTGGAAAAGAAGGCAACCAAGTCAGCACAAAAGCACCCCTACAGGCTGCACCACCTGTCCCCTTGAAGTCCCTTGCTTGGTACAAACAAACATTGGCTGGAGGAAGTCGCTGCTATAGGCCTGCATGCATTCCCAAAGCTTGCAGGCTTTTCCCTTTTTAAAAAAGGGCGCCCCTGTGACGTCACTGTCACGCCAGCTGCTGCGCTAGTGCGTATGCACGATCACCGTCATTTTTACGACAATGTGCATGTGCGAACCAAGCCTTGTTCCCGTGCCGGACTTGCGCATGTGCAGAACGACCACGGAACAAAACCAGAAAGTAAATGGCGGCGGGAACCAGTCACCATGCCTGCCAGCTACGCTGCACCCAGGAGACATGTGGGGAAACACAAGGAAAAAAACAAACCAGAGACAAAACAGTGACACACAAACTGCTGCCATAAAAATGGAACAAACTCACCGCTCCTGCCACCAGGGCTGATCCTAGGGTCACAGGCGCCTGGGTGCAGAAATATTTCTGGCGCCCCCACGTGGGCGTGGTCATCTTGCTAACTCCTCCCCTTTACAAATGTTTCTATGGCAACAACTCACAGAGATGCTCCTCTGAGGAGTCTCTGTTACACTGTACTCCCACCACATTAAAGGTCCTAACATTTCGGCCTTGCAATCAAGGTTCTCAGTGCCCCTTTTACATCAGACTCAGCAGAGTTCACAGATTGCAGTAAAGGGCCAATCACATCGGCCCTTTCCCATGTAATCAGCTCTGTTCAATCACCCCATCAGTACCCATCAATGCCACCTTATAAATACCACCTATCACTATCAGTGCCCATCAGTGCAGCCATATCAGTGCCCATCAGTGCAGCCACATCAGTGAAGGAGAAAAATTACTTATTTGCTAAATTTTATAATAGAAACTTTTTTTATAAAAAACATTCAGTCTTTTTTCAACAGTTTTGCAAAAAATAAAATAAAACTGTGGTGATCAAATACCACCAAAAGAAAGCTCCATTTGTGTAAAAAAAAAGATAACAATTGTATATGGGTACAGTGTTGTTATTGTCATTCAAAGTGTGACAGCGCTAAAATCTGAAAATTGGCCTGGGCAGTAAGGTGGTGTAAGTGCCCTGGTATTGAAGTGATTAATACATGTACCTTCCACATTCCTAGCACAATAAATAATATGCAAAAAAACATACATTTCATACAAAAATAAATAAAAAAATGGGCAGATCTACTGCAAGCTGTTTGCATTGACTTCAGTGTACCATCACCAAGTCAGAGCACATACCAAGCTGATCCCACTCCTGCTCCTGTGCCTGCTGGTACCCCCCCCCCCCCTGGTCTTGGCTCCTCCCCCTCACCCCACATGCCACCAGTTCAGCTGGGATTGTCATCTTTGTGCTGGACTGGTGGATGGGAACTGTTGTTAATTGCAGGGGGCTGGAGCCTACTGTCTGGAGGAAGAGAAGCAGTAGGAAAAAAGGCATTCTTATGCCTGTTACCTGGAAGGGAGGAAGAGTAGCAGCCGGAAGAGTAGATGCAGAGGCATAACTATAACCTTTAGGGCCCCAGTACAAGAAACCATTAAGGGCCCCTGAACAATAGAATGATGGGGTATTGTGAAAGCATGGGGGGGGGGGCAGTGTGACAAAAGAAGGGTATGTGGAAATTGTGACCGGAGGGGGTGTGAAAGAAGGGAGACCGTGTGACAAGAAGGAGCAGTATGATGGGGGCAGTGTGACAAGAGGGGGCAGTATGACAGGGGGATATTGTGACAAGAGGGGGGCAGTGTGACAGGAAAAGGATACCTGGGAAGTATTACAGGAGGGGCAGTGTAATGAGGAAGCACTGTGAAAGGAGGGGGGCTGTGTAACAAGAGGGGGCAGTATAGCGGGGGTAGTGTGACAGGAGGGAGGTAAATATGACAGAAGGGAACAGTGTGACGAGGGGGCAGAATGACAGGGGGGTAATGTGCCAAGGGGACAGTGTCACAGGTGGGGGAGGCCAGTGTCACAGGTGTGGGGGGGTCCAGTGTCACAGGTGGGGAAGTCAGTGTCACAGGTGGGGAAGTCCAGTGTCACAGGTGGAGGGGGCAGTGTCACAGGTGGAGAGGTCCAGTGTCACAGGTGGGGGCAGTGTCACATGTGGGGGTAGTGTCACAAGTGGAGGGGGCAGTGTCACAGGTGGGGGAGCAGTGTCACAGGTGAAGGGGTCCAATGTCACAGGTGGGGGAGCAGTGTCACAGGTGGAGGGGTCCAATGTCACAGGTGGGGGAGCAGTGTCACAGGTGGAGGGGTCCAATGTCACATGTGGGGGGCAGTGTCACAGGTGGAGGAGGGCAGTGTCACAGGTGGAGGAGGGCAGTGTCACAGGTGGAGGGGGCAGGTTCACAGGTGGAGGAGGGCAGTGTCACAGGTGGAGGGGGCAGGTTCACAGGTGGAGGGGGCAGTTTCACAGGTGGGGGGCAGTGTCACAGGTGTCACAGGTGGGGGGCAGTGTCACAGGTGGGGGGCAGTGTCACAAGTGGAGGGGGCAGTGTCACAGGTGGAGGGGTCCAATGTCACAGGTGGGGAGGCAGTGTCACAGGTGGAGGAGGGCAGTGTCACAGGTGGAGGGGGCAGGTTCACAGGTGGAGGAGGGCAGTGTCACAGGTGGAGGGGGCAGGTTCACAGGTGGAGGAGGGCAGTGTCACAGGTGGAGGGGGCAGGTTCACAGATGGAGGGGGCAGGTTCACAGGTGGGGGGGCAGTGTCACAGGTGGGGGGGGGCAGTGTCACAGGTGGGGGGGCAGTGTCACAGGTGGGGGGCAGTGTCACAAGTGGAGGGGGCAGTGTCAAAAGTGGAGGGGTCCAGTGTCACAGGTGGGGGGGTCCGGTGTCACAGGTGGGGGGGGCAGTGTCACAGGTGGGGGGGGGCAGTGTCACAGGTGGGGGGCAGTGTCACAAGTGGAGGGGGCAGTGTCACAGGTGGAGGGGTCCAATGTCACAGGTGGGGGGGCAGTGTCTCAGGTGGAGGAGGGCAGTGTCACAGGTGGAGGAAGGCAGTGTCACAGGTGGAGGGGGCAGGTTCACAGGTGGAGGAGGGCAGTGTCAAAGGTGGAGGGGGCAGGTTCACAGGTGGGGGGCAGTGTCACAGGTGGGGGGGTCCAGTGTCACAGGTGGGGGGCAGTTTTACAGGTGGGGGGCAGTGTCACAAGTGGAGGGGGCAGTGTCACAAGTGGAGGGGGCAGTGTCAAAGGTGGAGGGGTCCAGTGTCACAGGTGGGGGGGCAGTGTCACAGGTGGGGGGGGTCACAGGTGGGGGGCAGTGCTACAAGTGTAGGGGGCAGTCAGTGTCAGGCTTACCTTACATGAGAAGTATAAATGCAGCAAGCAGCCCTTGTACATGTTTCCTTGCAATGTCTGCAGCATGTCCCTCCATCCAGCACAGGTCACTTCCTGAGTGTCATGTATACAAGGGGAGGAGCCTCTGACCCCAGCATGTGTCGAGAAGTTTGCAGAGTGTACAAGCAGAGGGACAAACTTGTGCATTGAATCTAGTCTCTGCTCGGGTCAGAAGCCCCTCCTCCCCTCTCCACTGTACACACACTGACACTCGGGACATCACAGAGCTGCTGATCGCCCCCCCCCCTCCCCTGTATAGTAAGAGATGGCAGCGGTACAGGGGGAAGTGGAAACAGCGGCCGAAGATCATATTGTGTGTGGGGGGTCAGAGGGCTGTGCTGCCTGTCATGGTGCGCTTTGTGCATGTACTGCTGACTTTTGTTCAGGAACAGTTTGTCACTCCCGGTTTCAGTGCCCTCCTCGCGCCCTAGCAGCTGCCTTACACTAGAACTGGCTCTGTGTGTTACGCAAGGAGAGGAGGAGGGAGGAGAGCAGTCTGACACTTTGGCGCCTTCCCCTCTGCAGCGCTGGGGTGCGGAGCACCCACCGCACCTGCCCAGGACCGGCCCTGCCTGCCACGATCTTCACCGGGCCGAGGCAAGATTCTCAAGCCGGACTTGTAGGGCAATAGGGCTACCCGCTAGTAGCTAGGCTGACTGACCAATGTGCTGCTTGCCTGCCAGTAGCTAAGCCTGTAGCATATTCCAGTGCCTTTTCCATATGCCCACTCTATACCCTGCTAGTAGCTAGGGCTTTTTGGAGAATTGCGACTCCTCTTTTCCAGGGTCGAAGCTTGGCCGGTCCTGAAAAATCTTCGGCTTTTTTTTTAGGGCCAGTTCACACCAGATGCAGTTCCGCATGCTTTTTTTTTTTTTTATTTCAACAAAATGCATGCACAGTGTTTTCCATGTATTCCAATGGCTCTAGTTGGCTTTGGTTCACACCATGCAGTCAGTTTCTGCACTAAAAACTGACTGGAAACTGACTGCATGGTGTGCACTATAGCCAACTAGAGCCATTGAAATATATGGAAAACACTGTGCATGCATTTTTAGTGCAGAAAACATGCACACGAAACTGTACGGAACTGCGTCTGGTGTGAACTGGCCCTTAGGAAGACCATCAACTAGGTCCTTCGGAGGAGAACACGAGAAGAACACGACCACTGGCTCAAGGCAAAGATTTATGGGAGTGGAGCCCTATAGGGTAGTAGTAGAGGTGGGACTAAACCCACACGTAGGCTGTCATGGAGTCTGTCAGGAAAACACATTTACAACTGTCTTTCTTTTACAGCTCTGAATGCCGCTGCATTGTTTTTAATGGAGGCATTCACACAGGAGCGTAAAAATGCCCTGCATTCAGATCTGTAACACAAAATCCTAAAAATGTAATCAGAGGACATGCGTATACACATATACCATTGAAAAAAGAACAGGATAATATTTAAAAACAAAAAAACAGATCTATTTAACCACTTGACCACTGGGCACTTAAACCCCCTTAATAACCAGACCGATTTTCAGCTTTCGGTGCTCTCACATTTTGAATGACAATAACTCAGTCATACAACACTGTAACCAAATTAAATTTGTGTTCTTTTTTTCCCCACAAATAGAGCTTTCTTTTGGTGGTATTTGATCACCTCTGCGGTTTTTATTTTTTTCGCTATTAATGAAAAAAAAAGAAAATTTTGTAAAAATATGAATTTTTCTTCATTTCTATCATAACATTTTGTAAAAAAAAAGTAATTTTTCCTCATAAATTTGGCCTAAAATGTATACTGCTACATATTTTTGGTAAAAAAAAAAAATTGGATATTATTTAGTCTGGGTGAAAGTTATAGGGTCTACAAGCTAAGGTACCAATTTCTGAAAATTGATCAATTTGATCACACCTGAAGTACTGACAGCTTCTCTCATTTCTTGAGACCCTAACAAGCCAACAGGCGGCACTGCAGTGGTGCAGGTGGAACTGGTGTGGCACTGGTGGGCACAGATGGCACTGGTGGGCACAGATGGTACTGGTGGGCACATATGGCACTGGTGGGGCACAGGCATCACTGGCGGGGTGCAGATGAGCACCAATTGGCACTGATGGGCACAGGTGGCACTGATGGGCACAAGCAGCACTGATGGGCACAGGCGGCACTGGTGTGGCACAGGCGGCACTCGTGGGCACAGGCGGCACTCGTGGGCACAGGTGGCACACGTGGGCACAGGCAGGCACTGATGGGCACAGGTGGCACTGCTGTGGCACTTCTGGGGCACTGCTGTGGCACTGCTGGTACACAGGTGGCACTGCTATGGCACTGCTGGGGCAAAGGTGGCACTGCTGGGGCACAGGTGGCACTGCTGGGGCACAGATGGGGCACTGCTGGACACTTACGTTTGGTCACTATTCTCTCTCCTCTTCTCTCACACTGCAATGGTGTGAGGAGAGGAGAGAGATGACCTGCAGATGACCCACACTGCTCCTGTTTGTTTACATTTGTGATCGCGGAGTCATTGGACGGCGCGATCCTTACCACGATCATCGATGCTGCAGGTCCCGTGGACCCGGTGAGCACCGGTGATCGCGTGCGCGCCCGGTCGGGCGCGCACACCTGACTCTAACGGAGGACGTCCACGGACGTCCTGTAAGGCCTTGTACACACGAGTGAATAAATCTGCTGAACATGGTCCGACGGACCATTTCAGCCGAAAAATCCGCTCGTGTGTAGGGGCAAACAGATCGTTCTGGCCGGATTCCTCCAGGGGAAAATTTCCAAAGCATGCTTTGGAATTTTTCCGCCGGAGAGCTGTCCGTCAGATATGTCCGCTGGTTAGTACGGCAAACCAGCGGACATATCTGCCCGCACATGCGTCGTATCCTGTGAATGGATCCGACGCATGCACGCGGAAGTGTTTACTTCCTGGTGCGGTGACGTGGCGGCGTCAACGTCACCGCCGCGTCACCGCGCTGTCCGCCGGCGGGGAATTTGATCCGATCGTGTGTACAGCCATCGGATCAAAACATCCCGGCGTAAATATGCGCTGTAAACGGTCCGGGGACCGTTTACAGCGGATATATCCCCTCGTATGTACAAGGCCTGAGGCCTTGTACACACGAGGGAATAAATCCGCTGAAACTGGTCCGACGGACTATTTCAGCCGAAAAATCTGCTCGTCTGTATGGGCAAACGGACCGTTTTGGCTGGATTTCTCCTGCGGACAAATTCCAAAGCATGCTTTGAAATATTTCCGCCGGACACATGTCCGTCGGATATGTCCGCTCTTGAGTACACAAAAGCATCAGGCCAAAAACCCGCGCATGCTCAGTCACAACGATGGGACGGGAGCACTCGTTCTGGTAAAACTTGCGTTTGTTTGGGACCTGGCACATTCGTCACCTAAACTCTCTATATAGTGTCCCGTTTCGAGCGTATTTTTGTTCTTTGTTCTCTTGCTAGAAGCAAGCCGTTCTCTTGCTGATGCAATTTTGTCCCGATGTCACATACTGAAAGTTTGCATTTTCGTTAGTGTTTATTCTATTTCTCACTGTTTGCTAGCCAGATTTCCCCACATTTGTTTCGGTTCTCCACATTTTTATTATGTCTATTTTGACTTAATGTTGAGGGTATCATATTTATTTTTTTGTTGAGTTATTTTTTTGAGTTGTATTTTACGGTTTAGGAATCTTTCCAAATTATGTTATTTTTGTTGTTTCCTCATGGTTTTTTTTTTTCTGTTTAAATTCCCTTTTTTTTTCCCAACTTATGTCATTTTGTTGTTTCATCCTTAATTTTTTTCCTGTTTTTGGGGGGGGGGGTTGAAATTTTTTTAGGCTTCTTTTGGGTTTACCAAGTTCGACCACAAAAGGTCCCCCCCCCCCCAAGGAGTTTGTGTCCTTTGCAAATGCCACATTTTATTTTACAAATGTCTGATGCTTACTCACCACAGTATAAAACACAATAGACAAGGTTTAAAAGTAACTACAAAAGCCATTTATTTCTGGCAAAAAAAAGAAATTATAAATCACCAGAACGGCAGCACTTGATGAGATTGCAACATACATGCATACTTGGGAATTACAACATGATGAAGGATAAATTTAGTAACCTCAGGAGTCAATATCAAAAATCAGAATCAGCAGCACATGAACAAAGGAACCCAAGCTGTGCTACTCCAACGAGCTCAGTTTTTTGGACAATCAACTGGATGGCAGGGAATCATCTTCTCGACTTCTTTCCAGACTTCCTTCCAGCGAAACTTCCACGGGTCTGTCCACGGACCCTTGCAGGTGGGGGTGATGTGGCAGCAGGAGGAGGATGATGATGATGGGGAGCAGGCCAGGCCGGGTCACACAGCACAGTGTCCCTGCTCAGCTCTTCCCTTTTCATCTTGGCCAGGACCTGATTAATCAGGTCCTTGGCCAGGCTTTTTTGCTCCTCCCCCCCTTGGTTGAGCTCATTGGCCACAAATGCACTATAGCATTCTGTTGGGTTGAGGGGGGCCCTCATGATTTCTGCAGCCTCCCGTATAACCTCCAGGCTTTCGTCGTGCACCACACTCCTGCGCCTCCTTGCAGCTGGTGGCCTCATCTGGAGGGGAGAAACTTGGCTGATGGTGCTCAGCCTGGGCCTGGGGACCTGCTGCACCTCACTTGGCCCCGCCTCCTCCTGGCTGCCACTCCCCCCTTCTGCCTGGCTGACATGGGCCTCAGGAGCTGCCACCTCCTGGCTGGTCTCTTCTTCCTGTGTATAAAAAAGGGACATGTTGTAATATTTTGCACAATCAATCACACACATTTTCTTTCTCTAGACTGTTTTAGTTAGTATTAATTTGAATTAAACAGACTGTCCTTCTGACCCCTGCATTTGGCATCCCTGACACCTATTTGTAGGCCCACAACTTTGGTTTCTCTTCCCAAGGTTTTTTTTTTTTGTTTACCAGATCAACTCACTAATTCAAAATAAATAGCAGCACCAAAATATGTTGGAAAATACTATACCTCATCGAAGATGGCCAGATCTGGCTCCATGTCAGCCAGCCCCGCTTCAGATTCTGCAGGGCTTCTGGGATCCGGGGAAGTTCCGCTGGGAGGAAGGCTGGAAGGTAGTGTTGAATCTGAAGGCCTGCCATCCAGTTCATCATTCAAAAAACTGAGCTCTTTGTAGTACCAGAGCTTGGGTTCCTTTTTCTTAGCTGCTGCTGATCCTGATTTCGGATATTTTCGTTTTTTATACACATTTCTGTAGCTTCTCCTGAGGTTACTAAATTTATCCTTCACCATGTCGCCTGTGCAACTTGGCACCCAAGTGTGCAGGTATGTAGCAATCTCATCAAGTGCTGCTGCTCTCTTCTGGGTATCTAAATATTCTGGGTGCTTGGTGTCCCAAAGAAGGGGCATATCCCGATAGCGGGTTATTAGCTGCATTGTTGCCTCCTTCCCTTTCAGCAAATCCATCTTGACCAGCTTTCACCTCCTAAAAATTATTTCAATAGTAATATCTATAATAGAAAAAGACAAACAAACACAAAGCACAATTTAAAAAAGGCTCAGCTTTGAGATTCTCAAAATATGTGCACATTCATTCATTTTAGAGCAACTACAGTATAAAAACACAGTGTCTTCTGCTGCTACATATCTGGCCAGCTCTGCCGCATTGTTGTAGCCCCCAAAAAAGGTGTCATGCAGAGCCATTTGTTGAAGTTGTAGCATGTAGCATGTAGATAAGAACACATCCACCATGAATATTAATGCTAGTACTCATCAAGGCACTAGTTCATGTTTAGCCAGGGCCGCCATCATGAATTTTGGGGCCCCTTACACAGCTTCAGGCATGGGCCCCCTGGAGCAGTGAACTGGGGGGGTGCTGCCGCATGATGAAATAGAGAAGCGGGGGGGGCCTTTACAAAAATAAGCAATAAAGGAAAATATATGTAAAAAAGGGGGTAGCAATCCGGGGCCCTGGGGACCTCCGGACCTCTAAAAAAATGACTAAAAAATACAATATTTAGTAATATATATTTTTTTTGGGTGGTTCCCATTCGGGCCCCTGGGGACCCCCGGGCTCCTTATACAGGTGTAATGCCTGTACCCCCCTGATGGCGGCCCTGTGGGTAGCTATCATGCCCCTCAGCATTGATGGCAGAAAACACTAACTACTTATCTCTGTACAACCAACACACAACAATACTTGCATGATCTGACTGCATACTCTAAAATCCAAATAAAGAGGATAGAGCATTCTCTACATATATCTTGATGAAGTGATGTGTACAAGCACTTGGCTCTCTAAATGTTATGGTGTGCCCCAAAATGCCTAAATACCAGTAGTACTAAAAGGGTGTGAAACAACATTGAAAAGCCCCATCCCCCCATGGCTGTTCAAATTCTAGGCCTCTGATCCGATGTTTTCATTTACCTTTGTCTCTCTCTCTCCTCGTTTCCGCTCGAGTAATCTCCGCGTAACCTACGTAATCACGTCGTTTCCATTATATCCCCACGCAATCAAGAAGCGCCGCCCTCGTCTCCGCCCATGACGTACCAATTCCTGTTTTCCACGCCCCTATGCAATGTAGATTGGAAAATATGGCGATGTCACCCGAGCGCACATTAGCCTCTGATCGGGATCTGGAAGGGACAGAGGCCGGAACATCCAGATCCAGGCCAAAACGATACAAGGCCACAAACATGTCTCTACAAGAGATGGTGGAGATGGTGTCCATACTGCGACGGAAGGACTATGATAGTGAGCATGGGCCATACAGCACCCCTAACCGGAGGAAGTCCAAAATTATGGATAAGGCGGCGACGAAACTTTTTGAGATTTTTGGGGTCACCAGGTCAAAAGAGCAGCTCCGGAAACGCTGGTCCGACTTAAAACTGCGCGAGGCAAAGCAGTATCGCAAAATCCTGAAAATCATAGAAAAAAGTAAGTACTTTAAAATGTCTTTGGAGTGCCTATTGTTTTTTCAAATGCTTTGCCATGTCTATTTCGCCATGTGCCTCATTGGCCTGCTTGTATTTTTGAACCCCTGCATTGTAAACTTAGTAATGTTTGTCTAATAAATCCGATGACTTGCCACGATCGTAGGCAACATCGTTCCATCACCTAGTTTCTCCAAAATCCGCGGGTCCGGGAACATCACACCTGGACGTGGCTATTTGGCAAAAAACATCGTTTAGAGAAACAATGAGGAAAATATGATTTGTTTGTGCAAACGAAGTTGATTTTAAAAGGCAAACAGGATTCATTCATTCACACATTGATGAGATAACCTAATAAGCAGCTGTTTTTACATCTGTAATTTTGAGAACCTGTGTCTCCCCCCATAAAATACTAATTTGTACTTTTGGTGAAGGGACTCCAAAAACTACTTATTCAGGAGGCCAGCCATGTGTGTCAGCCAGGCTCATTATATCACAGCTTGGAACAAGTCATCTACCACCAAAAAAATATGCTTTTTGCTGGAATAAGCCCAAAACTACAATTCTAACGCCACTTCTAAGCAATGTTTGCAAATTAGGCCCTCCAAAAATATCTGGTTGCTGATGAGTTTCCTTTTTTTTGTTGGTTTTTAGGGGAAAGAAGAGGACAGCGCTATGAGGAGTCAGGGAGGCCCACACTGTCTCCAAAACGGCCAAAAAAAATGTGGAGGAGGAGGATGATGAAGAAGGAAAGGAGGAAGAAGGAGAAGAGGAAGGGAGAGAGGAGGAAGGCGGATTGGTGGAGGAAGGCGGATTGGTGGAGGAAGGCAGATTGGTGGAGGAAGGCGGATTGGTGGAATTAGCCGGATTGGTGGAGGAAGGAGAAGTTGAAGAAGAAGGAGAAGTTGTAGAAGATGTTGAACTTCTCAGTACAACAAGTCAGTGACACCCCAGCTTTGCAGGGAAAAAGAGATGTAGATAGGCCTGCACCTTACTTACTTACAATGTTTTTTTTTTCTTTTTGAAATTTTTAGGGGATGAAGATGGGATTAGCACATCTGTTGCTCCTATTTTTTCTCGTGCAAGTGCACAAATCCTAATACAGCAGATAATGGAGTGCAGCACGGAGCTGGCCAATATGAGGGAAAGGATGGTGGTGATGGACCAAAACTTCAAAAACATGCTAGATATTTTGGGACGTATATAGAAGACTATCCCCCCCATCTGCCCCCCGCCCCTGGCCCACCCCCCTGCCCTCACCCCCAACCACCCCACTCTCAAAGATGTTGTATATTTTTACATTAAAATACGCCAAAATTGGAGGATGCACACACACACACTTGGGTTTATTTATTAAAGCTATAACGTGCAAAAGCAGCCTCACTTGGCATATAAACCAATCATGTTTAGATGCAAAAGCTGAATTGAATAAGCTCAATTTGCAATTATATGCAGAAATAAGCCTGAGTTTGCACTGTTTAGTAAATAAACCCCAGTGTGTGTTCACATGTGATATTTGCCATCACAGTACATCGATTGTCTGTGCTTTGTGGGTGCAACCCCTTCCTCGCTTATCAAGTAGGTGAGAGAAAGGGTTGCACCCACAAACCACATACATTGATCACCCATAATGGCAGATAGCACATGTGAACATTTGGCATGGGATCTCAGGCGAGAATACACCATTTGGCACATCACACACACAGCATGTGTGCATCCTCAAATTTTGGCGGATTCCAGGGTGACATTAGACCATGTCCTCTGTGTTTGGTATGCTAAATAAAAGGTTGAACTTTGTAAGTTCCATTGTTACATATGTTTGTCAAAACCCAAAAAATGTTGTTGAAGACAAAAATCCTTTCTAAACACATTTTTTTAAGAAAAGCCTAAAGATTTTTGGAAAAACACCAAATACAAAAATAATTTTTTCAACAAAAAAAAACACAAAAAGCAGTGGCTTCTTATTTGTAGGCTCAATACCCAGTTTGTAGAAGAGTGACTAGAATGTGCAATTGTGTGTATTTACTAAAACCTGCTAAGTAAATTGTGCACAAGAAGTGCACTAGTTTCAGAACCTGGAAGACAGATCAAAAGAGAAAAAGCAATAATGACAAACAACTGAATAAGACTTTATTCAGTTGTTTGTCATTATTGCTTTTTCTCTTTTGATCTGTCTTCCAGGTTCTGAAACTAGTGCACTTCTTGTGCACAATTTACTTAGCAGGTTTTAGTAAATACACACAATGGTCAAATTATTTATTAGTTCTTTGTAATATTTCTTTCTTTTGGGGGCCTGAATTAGAAAGAAATATTAATCTGGCATAGCTATGGCCCCCCGACCCATAAAGTACTCAACATATTTGTCGCGTACCTCACGAGCAGATTCGGTGACCGAGCCAGCGCGACCAGTGTCCAGCCCAGGAAGGGTATCTGAGGGTAGTCCTGCCTCAGCACCGATGTTGGGTAGGTACGTCTGGGAATGCCTGCGTAAAAAATTATGCAATATGCAGCAGGCCAAAATAACAGAGTTAAATTTATATTCCGCCAGATGTATCGCTGTCTGGAACAGGCGGAACCGGCTGGCGAGTATCCCAAAGGCATTCTCGACTACCCTCCGGGCCCTGGCCAGCCGGAAATTGAAGACCCTCCTCTCCGGGGTGAGGGTCCTCTGGGGAAAAGGCCGCATGAGGTGAGGTCCAAGCCCGAAAGCCTCGTCCGCTAAAAAAAACAGTCCTTCCTTAACCTCCGAAGGAAGTTACACTTTATATGTTATTTTGCACTGTCATTGGTTTGGTAGCCGGTTTAGGCTACATTTAGCACGTTTAATATATATTTCTTATATACACACCACTGTCATTTTCTGACATTACTATGTATAATAGTTAGGTTATTCCTACCTTTTTTTCTTTTTTCCACATATCTAGTTTTTTGCCACACTTCCTCTTCATTTATCCCATCCCCACTTTCTCCCTTACAGCGCAGCACTACACCCCCCCCCCCCATTTTATCTGCCTTGGTTGATACACCAATCAGTGCAGCAGCTGTACCCACCCACTCCCCTCTCCCTCCCCCCTCCCCCCGTTTATGGTAAGTGCGGTAATATTCACCCTAACATTCACCTTATAGACGTATTTCGTCTATAGGGCGGTGACTAAGTGGTTAATGATCATTACACAGGTACTTTTGTTCCTTGCTTTAATGATTGGTATATTTTTTCAGGCAGTGTTACGCACCTGTAAGTTATCCATTTTTTAGTCTTTTGCATTAAAAAACATTTCCTTCTCCTGTTTCTATTTTCTTCTATTATTTTCCTGTTATTTTTAGTTGTCCTTTTATCCCATTTGGTATTTCTTGTATGATAAGCCTGTGTGTGCATTTCCTTTTCACCTTTCTTTTCTCTTCAGTATAGTTAGGACAACGTTTTTTAAAACATCATAAATATGTTTTTTTACCCATGTAAATATGACATTTTGTATTTTAATATTTTTCTTTTTTATGGTGAGTGGAGCTGTTTGCTCCTTTCCACAAAGTGTCATCTATCTCTTTGCAACCAGTGGAAAAAAAGCTCGTTATTTACAGATCTGAACAGCTGAAACTACATTTTTTACACATAGCTAAACTATTCTTTAGAATAGTGATTTATCCCTTATTGAGTCAAACAAATGTGGGTTCAGCGCAAATGCCAACTGTTGTGTAAAAATATATTTTACCTTAAAGGAGTCTCCTAAAAAGGTAACTGCATCATAGTAAAGTACAGTACAATACCCACCAGTACCACCTTCCTTGCAGCTAATCTTAACCTCCCCTACATTTCTCCTATTACCTCCTAGTTATTGCTACAACTGCTTGTTGGCCTACAACAAGTTGTACTACTAATTATTACTTATTAGAAAGGATTATTAATCCAACAGTCTACCCACATGTCTAACCTCACTAACAGATTGTTTATTATTAACTACCTTCTAGGAATATTTATAATTTTTTCATGATTTGTTATTTTATTTCACTACCATATTTCAGTTCTTTTCAGGTTTTAAAAGTTGTCCATTTACAGATGCACAGAATGTTTAGCAGTGGGATGAGCAAAAGGACTCCAGTTCAATTAAACAATCTACAACGTTGAGCTAGTCAAGATTCAATCAATAACTACAATAGGATTTTCAATCTTGTCATATAAGAAAACTAATCAAAGATGTACATTTGTATGACCACATAAGCGCTTTTTTGAATAGTGCACCCCTGTATGGTAAATGTTTGGCAACAGGTCTCTCCTCAGTCTTTAGGTTTGACAGCTTTAATGAGTGTGTAGAAATACTCATCATTAACACTATAGCCACCAGTGTTCTCCAAGCACACATTCAACCATAAAAGTACATGTTCTAGCTGCTTTGGGAGAGGATCTAATTGGACACAAGAGCTTTCACACACTTAAGTATTTGTGCCGCAGTGGGAATGTGCTAAAACATTCCAGCCAAAAGGAGTGTATTTATAAAGCAGCGAATGTGATATTCACCAAACTTTCACTACCGGCGATTCAATCACTAATTGAAAAAAAGTGCTTCCACAAACGAATGTTCCTCTACGGAAAGACACCTCACTCAGTTGGAGTTGTTTTTAACAAGTCAGTCAAAAAGGCTTGTGTGTATAAGACCAGGAAAAAATAGTTGTCAGTTCCTCCACAAATTTTCCATCAGCTCTATAGCAAGTTAGTAAATGTACAACTTTGCCTGCATTTCAAAACAGTTTTTCTCCACATAGATAATACAAAGAAAAGGAGTCCTCCATAGTGGAAGTATGGTTGTTAAGAAAAAAAAAAAAGAGAAGTACTGCACTTACATTAGAAGAACTGTCACCAGCCTATAATAAACTTGGATGGGCAGACCAAGATAATCCTTCAAAAAAGCGCTGTAACACAAACAAATGCAGGAAGTCCCATAATCAAACAAATGTTGTTTATTACCAAAGGGAGTCTGATAAAAAACATATATATTTCCCAAAGATCCAGCTTTATGTTGCAGAATATGCAGTGTGCAGCGTGGATGATCCCAATGGATGTATGTCACCAGACCATAATACACAGCACCATTGCAGACTAGTGTTGCTCGCGAATATTCGCATTGCGAATATTCGCTACGAATATTGCATATTCGAGTATTCGCGAATATCTCGAATATCGCGGCGAATATTCGCTATTTCGAATATTCGTATTTTTCAAATTTCGCAATAAATTTCGCAAAAAAATCGCAATCAATTTCGCATTCGCGAATTTCGCAATGGCGACATTTCGAAATAGCGAAATTTCGCAATTTTTTTTTTTTTTTATAAAATATCACGAATATTCGATATTTACGAATATTCGCGACCGCATATGTGAAATTTCGCTTATTTTTTTTTATAAAATATACCGAATATTCGTAAATATCGAATATTCGTGATATTTTATATAAAAAAAAAAAAAAAACGCGAAATTTCGCATTAGCGAAAATTCGCATTAGCGAAAATTCGCATTGGCGAAAATTCGCAATTTCTTTTTTTTTTTTTAAATATCACGAATATTCGATATTAACGAATATTCGCGAATATTCTTCGAAATATTCGCGAAATATCGCGAAATCGAATATGGCGTATTCCGCTCATCACTATTGCAGACACAGTAACACTCGTATGGGGCGAATGCCTATCCCACAGGCATACAGTCTCACTCTGAAAGAGGAGGATCCAATGCTAAGTGGCATCCACGGTGGACAGTGACATGCACGCTTACCATGTCCCAGATGGAAGGATGGGCATACGGGGGAGAGATGTCAGTCAAACAACCGAAGGTAAGATGATCATACCAAGTGCTCTTCGCTTAGTCTGGACGCGCGCTCCGTTCAGGCTTTGCAGGACGTCTCACTGACGCTGGACAGGAGGGGTGGAGACAGGACTCGGGAGCAGCTGGTGCTGGATGGGGTGGAAGCTGGCAGGCTAGGAACATGCAAACAAGGTGGGCGGGATCCCAGAATGAGCTGGAAACCGTGTGTGAGACGATCTGTGAAGATCTGTGAGGTCTGCAGATTTGCGGTGCAACACGGGATGGAACTATGGATGTGTGGCAGCTACAAACTAGGACGACATGTATCGGGTCTCAGCCCTTCGTCAGGTCCTCTCTTATTCACATCACTCCTGATGTGTTTATCCTTCTAGCAGCTCATACACTTTGCCCATCATCATTTCAGGGCATACTCATTCATCATTATGATTTGGTCATAAGTTTTTTATATGTTTATATAGTCTTCTTTTGGTTTTTGGCGCTGTCTTTGTTCTGTTTGTTTAATAAACTTGGATCTCACCCTCATCCATGTTGGCGACCAGAAACGGTCCTTTGTAAAAATAACCTTTTTCTTTGAAGCACCATAGTGTGTCAAATGTATCATTAGATTGATCACAATCACACAGAAACATATTTTTTGTGGATTTTATATGTGGCAGTTTTTTTTACTAATATTATATTTGATATATAGGTAGTGCTATACATACAATATAAGATACACTTGCAGTAAAGATGAATGTCTTATTCATTGCTTTATAAATATACCCCTAAAGAAGGCTGAAAAAATTGACAAAAACACTGTGGTGACATTGAGGAAAAGTGACCCTAGACTACACCCAGCACAAACCCAGCTATAAACTTACGTTACTGTTTAATATATTATACCTACGGTATATTGTTAGTTTTATATATGTGGTGGTTTATTGGAAAATTATCTTTGTGTGATAGTCAATGAAAAGCTACTGAGCACACAACCTTAATCAGAACAGTGACCCCCATGTAGTGATAAGCAGACTACTCAAGTAAAAACAAAAACAAAAACAAAAAACAGGATATTACACTAAACCTATCAGTCACCGGCTCTCTGCTCTGCCTCTCCCTCCATGCTTAGAGGGGGCTGGAGCGGTCATCAGCTTGCTGAGAGGCTAAGCCGAGTGTTGGTCTAGGACCAGGTCTGTGACGTCAGCGGACAATAGGCCACTGTCTGCTCAAAGCGGGTCACAGGACTGCACTAAAATGAGCTTTGGTTGTACTTCTATACCAGTAATCGAATCAAAGTAATTGGGAGCAGAAGAACTACTGCAACCAGCATATAACTATAACCAAAGGTATATAGATGCACACCAGTATGGAAATAATACAATCTTTGTATAGGAAAAAAATAAAATAATAATACCTACATCCAATGTACAAACAGGTATTACCAACAAGGGGTCCAATCGGAGTCCTGGTGGAATTGTGCACATATGCCGAGGTAAATATAGCTTATTAATAAAGATACTTCCAGATGAGTATTGCTGTAAAGTCTAGTTGCAGGGGCCCCTGAGGATGATCATAATGCAGCATTTGTCTTGGAGTCCAAGATCTGCAATGAGGAGCTGTTGAAACTTTCCACCAGCAGAAACCATGGTGTGGCACTGGAACTCATAGTTTACTCTTAGTGCCTAATAGCATCTGATCTGTCATACAACTGGACCTCTTACTACCAGATGGGCCATCAAATGCCTAACCAGGCTTTAGCCTATACTGGTTATTGAGCCCTAAGCCAAAACTAGCTTTAGAATCCCAGACCAGAAGAGACATAATTAACTAGACTTACAAGAGCTGCATATAAACTCTATTGCAATAAACAGGTACACTACTGCAATAAACAGTAAGGTGACCACTACTTACGCACACACTGTGTGACAAAGCAAACTATCTGGTATAGTGAATGTGAGATAACAACAAGGTGAACAATATACTTCTGTCACCAGTCTTTAAATATATACACCCAGAAGCTATGGGCAACAATATCAGGCTATTAAACACAGGATCACTTGCCTAATAATCCCTGGTTCTGGCCTGAGTTAGTAGCAGCTTCTCAATAGCAGGACATGTGGACTCCCTCTATTTACTTCCTCCCACTGGGATTTTCAACCCAGACACACAGAGACAGGAAGTGATGTACATAAACAACTCTGTGAACATCAAGCAGCACATCCACTTAGACAGTAGAGGGCAGCTGATCCCTACACAAGAAAGATAAAGGGGAAATACAAGCACAAAAAAGAAATTGATGCTAGGGAAGTAATAAATGCGCAAAAAATATATAATATAAGAAACAATATGGTCCCAGAAAGTTATTTCTGTCTTAGGGACCATAAAAACGCATGAATCTAGTCTGCTTATAAAATTGTAAAACTCCCTTTACTACACTGCATTGTTGGAGTAAAATGCTTTTCTTCCAAGAAAATTTTGAGCTGTTACATACCTCCCACAGGGAGAATATTTAAAACCAGTGGTATATATCTCTCACATTGAAGGACTCTATCAGACAGGCAAATAAGTTAAAAGGTAGTTTTTTTTTTAACAAGACTGAATTTGAAATAAATGTATACCATAAAGGAAGGAAGAGATATAAACAATTTGCATAGTCCCATGAGACAGAGAAAGCTGAATTAATTTGATGCAGACAATTAGGCTGTTAAACTGTAAAGCAGAGCGTGCTTTTTTGACTGTATTGGATTGTACCTTTGTGGCTTCCTGGAAACAAGCCTTAGTTCCATTCCAGTCACTTTCTTCCTTTCTAATTGTCATATTGTCTTTCTCCGTCATTTCTCTCCCCATTTATCTGGTTCCTCTGACATTTTTCCCCCAGCCTTGGCCCTGCCGCTGTCTATCTTATCTCACATAATGTCACTGCCTCTTTAGAATCAATTCATCAGAGCGGAAATTAACAAGTGCTGACGGCCATAGCAAAAGAAAATCTACCATCTGTGCATAGGGAAAGGCTGCATTGGTGCCCACAGAGCAACATTAGATGTCAGAGCAAAAATAAAGATAACTGATAGTTATGCCATTTATTTTTTATTTTGAGATATTTGTCGCGTCCAAACAGAAGCAGAAGTTATGTGCTAAATAGCTAATGATGCGAGAGCCGCATTTATAAATACTACATTTTTAATTGGACTCCTTGCAACTAATTTATTTGTTTCTGTGTCATATGTTTGACACTTGTGAGCACTGAGTCCTTCACTTCTTATGCATTACGGCAGAGTAAACTGCAGTGATGATATGCAAAGTGTGTAGTAATCCATAGAAATCAATATGATTTTAGGTTATTAAAGTGATATTTCCAAAAGAAACATTCTTATAGTGCTGTGCACTTTGGGAATTGCTCTTCATAACAAAGTGCATACACAGTTGTAAACAGTTTGTAGTTTATTTTATGAATAGCATCTTTAGGTATTGCCTAACCAGCTATACCATACACTGTATATACAGTTGTGCTCATAAGTATAACACAAAAAAATTCTTTCACTTGTGGTTAGTGTTTGGCTGAAGCCATTTATTATCAATCAACTGTGTTTACTCTTTTTACAACATAATGTCAACGGTCACTACCCAAATGACCATGATCAAAAGTTTACATACCCCAGTTCTTAATACGTGTATTGCCCCCTTTAACATCAATGACAGCTTGAAGTCTTTTGTGATATTTGTGAATGAGGCTCTTTATCTTCTCAGATGGTAAAGCTGTCCATTCCTCTTGGCAAAAAGCCTCCAGTTCCTGTAAAATTCTTGGGTTGTCTTGTATGAACGGCACGTTTGAAATCTCCTCAGAGTGGCTCAATGATATTGAGGTCAGGAGACTGAGATGGCCGCTCCAGAACCTTCAATTTTATCTGCTGTAGCCAATGACAGGTCGACTTGGCCTTGTGTTTTGGATCATTGTCATCTTGGAATGTCAAAGTACGCCTCATGCGCAGCTTCCTGGCTGATGAATGCAAATGTTCCTCCAGTATTTTTTTAAAACATACTGCATTCATCTTGCCATCAATTTTGACCACATTTCCTGTGCCTTTGTAGCTCACACATCCCCAAAACATCAGCGATCCACCTCCGTGTTTCACAGTAGGAATGGTGTACTTTTCATTATAGGCCTTGTTGATTCCTCTCCAAATTAAGCGTTTATGGTTGTGGCCAAAAAGCTAAATTTTGGTCTCATCGCTCCAAATGACTTTGTGCCACAAGGTTTGAGGCTTGTCTCTGTGCTGTTTGGTGTATTGTCAGCAGGATACTTTGTGGCATTTGCATAGTAATGGCTTTCTTCTGCCGACTTGACCATGCAGCCCATCTTTAAGTGTCTCCTTATTGTGCATCTTGAAACAGCCAAACCACATGTTTTCAGAGAATCCCCTATTTCACCTAAAGTTTTTTGTGTGTTTTTCTTTGCATCCCAAACTATTTTCCAGGCAGTTGTGGCTGAAATTTTGGTTGGTTTTTCTGACCCTGGCTTGATTTCAACAGAACTCCTTCTTTTCCACTTCTTGATTAGAGTTTGAACACTGCTGATTGGCATTCTCAATTCCGTGAATATCTTTGTATATCCCTTTCCTGTTTTATACAGTTCAACTACCTTTTCCCGCAGATACTTTGTCAATTCTTTTGCTTTCCCCATGACTCAGAATCCAGAAACATCAGTGCAGCACTGGATGAAAGATGCAAGGGTCTGTCAGGAGTCCAGAAACTCATTGACCTTTTATACACAAACATTAAATTACAAGCAAACAGATCACAGGGGAGGATGGTTACCTTTAAAATGGGGAAAATGAAAAGTTGCCATGGACAGACCACCATGCAATTATATTCAGGATTTCCACCATCCCCCCTGCAACAAAAACATCAAATCCAGTGACAACACACTGGACTAGATGCCAGAAGAAGCTCCACTCGGAACTCTTCAAAACGACTTTAAGGAAAAAAATAGAAACAACTCAGCCGCATCAAACGGCCGTTGAAACACTGGAAGCCATTAACTCGGCTATGCTACAGTCAGCTGACTTGGTAGCGCCGAAACGAAGTACCCGCATCCGGAAAAACAACCGCAGCTGGTTTAACAACCAGCTGTCGTTACTGAAGCAAGAACGCAGAAGGGCAGAATCTGCCTGAAAAAGATGTTCCTCAGAGCTAAACCTATCCATCTACAAGGCAGCGACAAGAAAATACCACAAAGGAATTTTCCAAGCCAAGAAAAATTATTTTTCGGAGGCTATCAACGGTGCCATTAACCGCCCCCGCGAACTCTTCAAGATGGTCACCCAGACCATGGAACCAGAATGCATCAAAGCCCCCAGTTCGGATACACAAGAATTTTGCAATGAACTAACGGATTACTTCATTAATAAAATCGAGGCAATCCGTGAAAGCATTCAGCAAAACAATTCCCCCCTTAGCCCCCCCCGCAGCCTCTCACACAGCACCCATAGTAATTCTCCGATATCAGGTAAGTTCACCCTAGAACCCATCTCCATCGAGACCACTAAGAATGTCATTTGTACTCTGCGAAATAGCACAGCACCGAATGACATTATCCCCACAAAACTGCTGAAGGAATGCGCCGACATCCTGGCTCCTCCCATCACGCAGTTTATCAACCAGTCTTTTCTGGAGGGCAAAGTGCCCACACAGTTGAAAGAGGGTATAATCCAACCCATCCTGAAGAAACCCTCCCTGGACCCCAAGGACCCACTCCACCGCCGTCCCATAACAACCCTCAACGTACTTTCTAAGATAATGGAGAAAGTAGTGGTACAACAGCTGCAACAGCATCTAGATACCTACAAGCTACTTGACCCATTGCAATCAGGCTTCCGTCCCGGACACGGGACGGAAACAGCACTGCTGAAAGTATGGGACGATGTTCTCAAGGCCGCAGACGAAGGAGAATCTTGTCTTCTAGTTCTGTTGGACCTAAGTGCAGCTTTTGACACTGTAGACCACAAACTGTTACTGACTCGGCTTGCTGAAGTAGCCAGAGTCGCAGAAGGCGATTTATCTTGGTTCTCCTCTTTTCTGGAAAACCGATCGCAAACAGTAAAGTTAGGACTTTTTACGTCAGAAAAACGCACAGTAACATGCGGAGTCCCTCAAGGATCGCCTCTGTCACCAGTGCTGTTTAACATCTATCTTCGTCCTCTTTTTGAGATTATCAGCAGCAAAAAAACTGCTCTATCACTCATACGCAGACGACACACAATTGTATTTCCGCATCTGCAATAGACAGGATCACCACCTCAATCTAGAGACTTGCCTCTCCTTGATAGAGGATTGGATGACAAAGAGTTATCTTAAACTCAATGGAGCGAAAACAGAACTTCTTCTGTTTCACGCCAAGCGTAGGAATCAACCTTCAACACCGTGGACCCCCCCCGCCTATTTTGGGCAAGCTCATCACCCCTAGCGCCAAAGTCAAAAGCCTAGGGGTCATTTTTGACTCCTTTATGACAATGGACGCACAAATAGGGTCAGTAGTCAGCGGATCTCACCATCTACTGCGCCTACTACGCAGACTCACTCCGTTCATCCCTAAAGAAGATTTAGCGGTCGTGGTGGGAGCTATTGTAAACTCCAGACTGGATTATGCAAATGCCCTTTACCTCGGCCTCCCCAAGTACCAAATCGCTCGTCTGCAAGTCGTTCAAAATACGGCCGCTAGACTTGTGACTGGGAAAAAACCCTGGGAATCCATCTCACCTTCACTGAGAGCCCTTCATTGGCTGCCAGTTAAAGACAGAATTGCTTTTAAAGCTCTCTGTCTTACGCATAGATGTGTCCATGGGAATGCCGCCCTTTATTTATGCGAAATAATAAAAACGCATAATCCCAATCGCGTTTTGCGATCCACGAATCAGAACCTGCTCCAGGTTCCGAAAGCCAACTTCAAGTCCAAAGGAGAAAGAAGATTCGCGATCCAAGGTCCCAGACTATGGAACGCTTTACCAACCAGCATTCGGTTGGAGGAGAACCACCTAGCATTTAGGAAAAAGGTCAAGACTTTTCTCTTTTGATATCAAAGGAGACAGGAACAACAAGCGCCCAGAGGCGATTCAGTTCGCATGTGCCGCGCTATACAAGTTTTCATTCATTCATTCAAATCTCTTTGTGTAAAATTGTGTGCATGTTTTCAGGCCAAAATCACCAGGGTATATAAACTTTTGTTCAGGGTCAATTGTCTACTTTCTGTGGTCATTATGATTTTTAAAAGAGTAAACATGGTTGATTGATAATAAATGGTTTCAGCAAAACACTAACCAAGAGTGAAATAAAAGTTTTTGTGTTACCATTCATTCAAAATGGCCAATAAATTATGCAGGGTATGTAAACTTTTTTGGGGGGGGGGGGTGCAAACAAATTCTGAAAGAATTGTAGCCACTATGCCCATCAATTGCAACCTTTCTGTGTCCATTAATTGCAGCCAATGTGCCCATCATATGCAGCCTCACTGTGCCCATTGCTTGCTGCCACGGTACCCATCAATTGCAGCCACTCTGCCCATCAATTGCAACCAGCGTACCCATCAATTGGAGCCAGTGTGTCCATCAATTGCAACCTCACTGTGTCCATCAATCACAAACACTGTGCCCATCAATTGCAACCCATGTGCTCATCAATTGCAACTTCATTGTGTCCATCAATTACAGCTACTGTGACCGCCCAGTGGCACCTAACCAGCACAACCCCTGCCCCCCCCCGCGGCACTTAACTAGCACAACCCTAAACTCCCCCAGCGCCATTTAACCAGCACCCTCCGATCGCCTGCTTGTTGTCTGCCCGATACTTATCCCATCAAGCTGTGGGACAACAGCAACGAGCTGTGGGGTAGGCGGCGTGTCAGGCAGTGGGTTCGGCAGCAGCCAGCTGTGGGACGGGTGTCTATTCTTTCCTCCTTCTAGGTGCCCAAAAGGATCGCCTGTCCTTTCAGTCAATCAGGTGACGGGTATCAGACCCAGGTAGTAACTGGGATTGCCAGGGACTAGTTGTCATTGTCTCTCCTTACCAGAGGAGGCTCACTTCCCTGGTTTAAAAGATTTGGCTAATAGTGTATAAACGTTTAGGTTCCCTCAATCCAGTGTAACCAATCTAAAAACTGCTAGATAGATAGGGCAATAAGCAGTCAGATCTTAGCAAAAGCTTTGCATAAAGAATATTGAATGGTTTAAAAAGTAAAATACTTTTCAAAAGGAGAAGAGATCCATCAGCAAAAAACTTGTGTCACACGGAGTGTGCAGAGTTATGAGTACGCTCTACGGTCGCCCATTAAACATTTTCATCAGTGCTAAGTCCTGCGTCCTGTACTGTATGATTAAGATAAAAGGTTTAGTTGTAGCTCTCCTTTGAGGCAGCAATTCAGCCAAAAATTAGATAAAAATTTAATAGCCTGTTAAAAGATGAAATAACAAAAGCAGCTTTAGTTGCAATAATCACCTTCAATCCGGAGATTTCCCCCCACAGCAATTTTTTCTGCCACTAGTTGTCCTCTGATGGCCATCATTCAACTTTTTCTCTGTATAGATAGATATTGCATAAAACACAGGGCGACTACCACTGTGAATGCCAATCTAGCAAGGTACCTAATGTGTAACTAGGAATAGAAATGGGCTAATAAAGGTGGACTTTAGATGGTACAGGTAGGTATAGTAAAAATACTATGGGTATGCTTATTCATAAAAATAGAAAATTTACAGAACAAGAAATAATAAACAATACTTTGTGAACATGATACTTATAATAACGGCATATTATTCACAGTGCATACATAGGAGAAGTTTCATACAAGTTCGTACTAGTGCATGTATGTTACTAAAATAGAAATCATACAGCGCCAGAAATAATATTACACAAACTTATAGATCAGCGTTGAATATGCAGAGTGATGGAGATTACTCAACATGTTTCGCGTTGAAAAAAAGCTTCCTCAGGAATGCAACGGTCTAGTAGTACATGAAATATGACACGAACAAGAAAACATCAAAAAAACATTTCAATTAGTACAGATATTGAAACATAACAGATCCGTACAGAACACATGTGTGAAAAATAAAAACTGCTGAAAAACTTTGCTGGTAGTGTGTGATAGACCAAAGAACCCCTCCAAAAAAGGGGGGAATGAAGAACACCCAGAAAGATGAGAGTAAAGAAGAGAAGGATAATGATGTAAGACAGAATGGGGATGATGAAATAAATAGGATCAATATGTAAACTTACGAGTCCAATAAGGCTAAACAGAAGTGTTTAAAACAAACCATCGAGAGTAGTAATGTGGCATATATAGTGATGTTACCTTGCCCGCCTGGTGTACTGTTGCCAGGTAATTTTAAAACATCTGAAAAATACAAAACGGAGAGAAAGACCATTGCCCTAATGACATAAGGTTGATGCAGTTGGTAGTGGAAAGGTAAAGGGGGTGGTAGGGGGGGGGGGGGGGGGGAAGGGGGGAAGGGAGATGTGGAGGTAGTAGTCCTCCAAAGAGATGAAGTCAGAAGAATTATTGATAGATGAGATAATAATCAAAATGAAAGAAAATCTCACCAAAATATATACATGTAGAAAACTTTGCCTGGTGCATAAAAGTATAAAAAGGTAAAAACGATTTGTATAGGGCGACAAGAAATACTCCACAAAAGGTCCCAATGTCGAAACCAGGATTGATAGCCAGCGAATCTGTATAGCATGTAGGGTAGAAAGTAATATAGAAAGAAAAAAAATATCCATATGTAAAGGAGGGCATGATGATGTGCATAGCACAAAACCTGACCTCACCCTTAGCTTCAAAAAGCAGGGGGAAGAGAGAGGGAGGGAAGAAAACAAAAACAGAAGGGAGGCCAACAAGGTCCAATATGTAATCTATAATAGAGACTGAACACGAAAGCCAAAAAATCGGTAACAGAAAATCTCAAAGGGGTAAGGTTGGGAAAGTATGTACTACCTTAATATCAAACAGAGCCTGGAAAACCGGTCCGAACGGGAGCCCACAGGAGTATATGGTGTCAGTGTCAAACCAAACATGTGCAGCAATGGAGCCATGGCGTCAGCTGTCTTAAAAAGGCAACTTTTTCTCTGTGCCCAAGTCATTCTGTACCTGCTCTAGCCTGTTCCTGGGAAGTTAAAGGAAAAGCAGCGAGGCAATGAGCTCATCCCTTTGTCACTCTGCTGTATCTTCCTATCAGCATGCTTGTTTTCAGCCCTTGATCTGATTGGCTCCTTCTTCTTCTTCTTCTTCTTCTGACACTCCAGCTCTGCTGTTCAGAAACTGCAATAGGCTGATACCAGATTAAATTCAGGTACTTACTCTGCATTTGAAAAATGCATTTGATTATGCATTAAAGATTATAGTGCTGCAAAAATTAGTATTTGCCTAGAATTTACCTTTAACTGTAATCATTTTTTCACATTTTTACATTCATTTTAAACTTTATTTTCAAATGTTTGGATAGATAGTCAAACAATGTAGTCGGCATCCCTACAGAAGAAAACTACTGGGATTACAGGATCTTTCATAGAGCAGATTGAAAGAAAGAAACAATAAAGCCCACTTGCTAAGCAGCACTAAAATGATAGATAGATAGATAGATAGATAGATAGATAGATAGATAGATAGATAGATAGATAGATAGATAGATAGATAGATAGATAGATAGATAGATAGATAATGTACACAGATAAATATATATATGTATATATATATATATTTTTACAGAGGTTAAAAATTGTCTTCAAAACAATGGTATACTATTTTAATTTTAATTAACTTATATCAGTTACAAAAATGATTACAATTCCATTTAATTTAATTGGTTCGGAGAAACTATGTATTTTTATTTAAAAACAAGACAGAAGACCAATAAAATAATATTGCTTATACCCTTTAAATCATCTATTAGTAGCAGTTACCAAGAAATAGGATATAGGATACTTATATAATGGTACCCTACACCTATGAAAAAATGATTTTCTCACTCAACTCCCCTACTTTCCTACCACTGTGGAGAGAATAAAAAGTCACTCTTTTACATCTACCAGTTATGTCCCAAATTCCCACAAAGCTTTTGGCTCAAGGCAGCTAAACCAATAACATAAATTACGGTCATAATTGTGCATACACAGGGGAAGCTGCTGTCTGCTTACTACATTTTATCTCACAGAAGGCAAATCAATAAAAATAATCACCACTGCCGGATCTCAGATACCATATCTTTGAAAAAAAGGCCACTGTTGCCTCGCTTAAATGATAGCCAACGAGACTCAAAAACATATCAACCAAGCTAGGTTTCACTGGTTTCCCTACAAAGACATACAGTAATCTTAAAGTGTTTGTTAACCCCCAAAAAATACAGATCCTGGTCGCTGAAAGCAGATTACACAACACAGTGCTTGTTCTGTGTAATCTGCCCCCCTCTAAATGAAACCTGCCTGAACCTGACACTTCCTGTATCCCCCTCTTTGTGCTGACCACGAAAATCGGGGCTGCTGCGCCCTGACCACTGTGGTCAGAGTACATCCCTGCATCATACGCTGCTGTCCCCTCTGCTCTCCTCTCTCCCCCTCACTCCCTCCTTCCTGTCTGTCAGCTACCTCTATGTGTCTGTCTACGCCTCCCGCTGCTGTTATTGAAAGAAAAGACGTAAAATTGCCAATGCCAGCCCCTCTATTAGCGGCTGGCATAGCACACTATGAAAGTTGTTTAAAAAAAATGAGCGTTGTAAATACAGATTTTGAGCAGTCTTCAGGCCAGTCACCTGACTCGTGGCCGATTTACAGCTACGAGACAGGGCTTCTGCTGGAGGAGACAAGTAGCCATGTGATCTCCCTGGCTGACGTCAGAGGGACATCCTCCCGCAAAAGACACCCATCAGAGCTGTAAAGCGGCCATGAGTCATGTGACCGGTCTGAAGACAGCTCAAAATCAGTATTTACAATGCTCGTTTTTTAAAACAACGTACATAGTGTGCTATGCCAGCCTCATAAAAAGGGGCTGGCAGTGACTTATAAAAATGGGTTAACAAATGCTTTAAACTCAACTCCAAGCAATCAACAATTAATGTAGTTATTTTTATTTTTTAAAAGCATTACATTTAGATAAACACACCTAAGTAGTATTAAACAAACCTAAGGCGGTGTACACACGGCCGAGGTTCTCGCTGAAAACCAGCGAGAACCTCGCTGGAATGCACATTCCAGTGAGGACCTCGGCCGTGTGTACGGTCTCGGCGAGCTTCCCGTCGGGAAGCCCGTCGAGCCGAAATAGAGAGCACGCTCTCTATTTCCTCGACGGCCCGCCTGGAAGAATGGCTGGTTGCCATTCCCGACGGGCGGGTCGCCGAATTTGACGGCCGGGAGAGAACCTCGACGGGCGGAACGATGTGTTCTGCCCGTCGAGGTTCTCTGCCGTGTGTACGGCGCCTAAGTCTTAGGCCTTGTACACACGGACCAGAATCTTGCCAGGAAAAAAAAAATTGTTTTTCCTGACGAGATTCTTGGCAAGAATCTCTTGCCGTCCGAGTGTACACGTTGACCTTTCAAACGAACCGCGGTTCGTTTGAAAGGCAAGAACGCGTTGACGTCATCGCATGCGCTCATCACATTCGATGCCGTCATTTTGAGCATTCGCACAGCGACAGGTAAGTATACACACTCTCAGGTTTCTCGTCAGGAAACAGGCCGACAAAAATCCCGACGAGATAATAAAGAGCCGGATCTCTATTTTTCCTGACGAGAAACCTGAAAGCCTCGTACACATGCTCGGTTTATTCGGGAAGAAAGCTCTGACAGCAGTTTTCATGCTGGTTCTTGCCGAGAAAACCGATCGTGTGTACGAGGCCTGAGCCTCAGCTTCTTAAAAGCCCCTGTGCACAAGAGCTGGCTGTGAACTAGCATACAAGAGAGCACGGAATGAGCAGATGAATGACAATACTAGTGTGCTTGACTTTTATTGTCCAGTCTACCATTTTACCTGTTCTGGACCAAGCTGTGTTGCTGCTGCAGTGGAGGTCAAGCATCTTACAGTGGTGTCTGGATCAGAAAACAGACCGCACAGATCTACACATGCTCTGCCAAGTAAAACCAGTTTCCATAAATGTTATTCAGCTGTGTTTAGCTGCTGGTTTGGAGTTCAGCTTTAAAGCAGAACTAAAGGCAAACAAAACAATTTAGGGATGGACAGGCTCTTTATTGCAGGAGAGACATGCAGTGCTTAATCCTCTGCTGAATGCACGCTGAATGCACACAGAGCTTTGCATGTGCCAGTTTACATTTCTGGTTGAACTAGATGGACTTGTGTCTTTTTTCAACCTAACTATGTGACTTTGGTGCCAGTGTGGTGGAATAAATGACTCCCACGCATGTGTGGGAGTGATTGTGACTCATGCTGGTCCATTAGGACAGCCAAAGACCGGCACCCAGAAAAAGCTGAGGAGAGGTTGACAGCAAAGGACTGTTGGAGCAAAGGTAAATATTACTGTTTATAGGTCCACTTTAAATGCTATCCCCACCTTTCTGAGTATAGCTTCATGTTACACCCATGTTTAGGGCGTAACATGAAACATGGTTAGTGTGTACCCCGCTATTAAACCACCACCCCCTCCTCTTATCCTTCACACCCACTCACTTATAAAATCCAGGGATTCTTCTCTCCACTTCCAATCTTCCGTCGGATTTGAAATCAGCACTGCTATGCTGAGATCTGTATGCACAGCCACATTATTCATTCACAGGAATCTGTGAATGAAAAACTACAAGCCCCATCTGCCATTACAGCATAGCAGAAGCGGCTCTAGGCTTTGTGAGGCCTTAAGCAATACTTAGACATGGGGGCCCCACTCATGCCCATAATGGGTAAAAGAATTCAAACAAAAATGGCTGCAGAAAGATGCAGGGATCTAGCAGTAGTAATGAGTAGTGAGTGAGTGACCACCTAATTTGCCTAATTAAAGAGCCACCTCTGCAGCATAGGGACTGTAGTTTTCAATGTACACTTGTGTTCTTTTGATAGTTACTGCAGCTCTGTAGCTAAAAGTCTATACCCCTGTAGGAATAGTCTGATCGCAGTTACAATGCTTTGCAGGCTGAAATACAAAGCAAAATAGTAAATGCTAATTTTTGCTTTTTTCTAAAAATTATTATTATTTTAGGTGTAATTGTCCTTTAAAGATGACCAACAGCAAACAAACAATCAAAACAGACTTAGGAAACTTTGCAACAAATGCAGTATCTTGTTTCTCAGAAGTGCTGACAAAGAATGCTATATGCTATCACCCACTATCCCTCCTCCCTTTCCCTTTGTTTTTTTATTGGGCACATTTTTATTTGTATGGGTTACATAATTACACTCATGCACTTCTATCAAATAGCAACGTTGTATATTTATACTACTGTGAAAATAAAGGATTAAAACAACTAAATTCAAAAATAGAGACACTGGATTACAGAACTCAAAGGAGCAAAGCATGAATAATGGCGCGTACACACGACTGTTTTTCGGGTTGTAAAAAATTACGTTTTTTTTTTTATGTCATTAAAAACTACCGTGTGTGGGCTTTAGTTTTCGGGTTCTGAAAAACGGGCAAAAAAAAATAAGTTTTTCGGGTTGTAATAAATGGTCGCGTGTGGGCTTTAACGACGTGAAAAATCCACACATGCTCAGAAGCAAGTTATGAGACAGGAGCGCTCGTTCTGGTAAAACTACAGTTCGTAAAAGAGTAAGCACATTCATCACGCTGTAACAGACAGAAAAGCGCGAATCGTCTTTTATTAACACAAAATCAGCTAAAGCAGCCCAAAGGGTGGCGTTACTTCCCCTTTATACTGCCGCCGTACGTGTTGTACATCACCGCGCTTTGCTAGAGCATTTTTTTTTTTCACGATCGTGTGTAGGCAAGGCCGTTTTAATGATCGGGTTGAAAAAAACGTAGTTTTTTATAGAGCCTGAAAAACATCATTTTTTACAACCCGAAAAACGGTCGTGTGTACGCGGCATAAGTCTTTGCTTACCTCCACAAAACATTTCCTGTGGGCATGGTTCTGGGCAAGCCTTTTGTGTTCCTGGCATTAAAGACCATTAAATTAGCAGCTATAAAAACTTACATGGATTTTTCATATGAACACTCATGTCATTCTGCAGCCTGCTCAAGGTTTAACCACTTTTATACACACCTCATTACCGGGCCTATTCTGGCACTCCTCTCTTACATGTACATATCATCATTCTTTTGCTAGAACATTATGTATAACCCCCAAACATTATATATGTTTTTTTAGCCGACACCCTAGGGAATAAAACAACGGTCATTGCAACTTTTTTTCTCGCACGCTATTTGCGCAATAATTTTTCAAACGTTTTTTTTTGGAAAAAAATTGTTTCATGAATTAAAAAAATAACAAAACAGTAAAGTTAGCCCAATTTTTTTGGAAAATATGAAAGATTATGTTACACCGAGTAAATAGATATCCAACATGTCACGCTTTAAAATTGCGCACACTCATGGAATGGCGCCAAACTTTGGTACTTAAAAATCTCCATAGGCAATGCTTTGAAATTTTTTACAGGTTACCAGTTTAGATTTACAGAGGAGATCTAGAGCTAGAATTGTTGCTGACACGCTAACGCACGCGGCGATACCTCACATGTGGTTTAAACAGCGTTTACAAATCCGGCGGGACTAACGCGTACATTCGCTTCTGCGCGTGAGCTACCGGGGACAGGGGCGTTTTAATTAAAAAAAATTTTTTTTACTTATTTTTTTTTACATATTTTTTTTAATCACTTTTATTACTATTACAAGGAATGTAAACATCCCTTGTAATAGGAAATGTGTGTGACAGGTCCTCTTTATGGAGAGATGCGGGGTCAATAAGACCACACATCTCTCCTCCAGGCTGGGAAGCATGAGATTGGTGAAAAAAAATTCACAGATCTCATGATCGGTGTTGCTCACTAGCCGCAATTGCGGCTTTGTTTACTTACGGGGATCCGACGGTCATAGAGATGACTGGTGACCATCTGGTCACCAATCATCTCTATGCTTCCTGCAAGTGCCGGACGATTCCTTCCCTGGGCCCCCCGATGGCACGGTGAGAGCCCAGAGAAGCACCGGATGGCGGCAGGAGGGGGGATGTCCCCTCCCGCCACCTATAAGAACGATCAAGTGGCAGAACCGCTGCTATGATCGTTCTTATGGTGCGCAGGATCGCCGGCTGAAGACATGGATATCTGAATGATGCCTCTAGCAGCAGGCATCATTCAGATATCCCTGGGCAAAGCCCAGGACGTCATATGACGTCCACTCAGGATGGGAGATCCCACCTGTGGATGTCATATGACAATAGGTGGGTATTGAAGTGGTTAAAATGTACTTCTGACATGAGAAATATCACTGTCACATCTGGTTTACCAAATCTGCAGTCAAAATTTTATGGATGTGATGAAGTGCAGGGTTAGCTTAAAAATAGGTGTTTTTATGGACTTCACTGGTCGAAATATGCAAAATTGATCTGCGTTCTGCCTATTTAGTGGCAGGTCTGAAAGCACAGATGTGTATTGGGTATTGCCAATTCACCCGTAATTACGTTTTATTTTGGCTTTGCATATGAATACCCTGCCTGTTTTGGCACAGCTCCTGCTTACAGGCATGGATGTACACAGGCTCGACATTGAGGCTCAGATTGTTCTGCACTTTTCAATCTGCAGACTCTCACCCCAATATGTGTGTGTATGGATTGGTCTCAGATTGGTCTCTACTATCAAAATAATGTAATCAAAGTACACAGGACATATGAAGTATGTCCAGTCCTTATGCTCGTCTTCTCACACCTCTCTTCCCCAATTGCCAGCAATTCTCAGCTCCGAAATGCAGCTGGCAGTTGCGGTGTACATACTGCAGGTCTAGCAGCTGCTGCTGTTTAAAAATATAAAAAAAAATCATCTTGTGTTTGACCTGTTACTTTATATCTTTAGTTACTGTCTGAAGTAGGAATGAACTTCAATTTGTAGATGATGTTAGTTAAAGCAATCAGGCAAGGTAAAAAAAAAAAAATGTCCATTAACCCCTTACTAAACCCTAATCAGCTGTAATTAATCCCTTCCTCACTGTCAGTTATTATTTGTACTGTGTTTTTATTTATATTTTACTAGTCATTAATATTTAAAAAAAAAATTGTTTCATAATAATATTTACTGAATCATTTTCAGGAGAAATTTACATTACATTATAATGGTTACAGCCATGGTAACAGAGGTGAAGAAAAGTAGTCTAATACAGTTTTGCAAACAACAGTTTACAGTAACATTAAGATAAACCATCTTGGTGAAAGAATGCAAGAAATATTTAAAAGAAGAAAAAGACGAGGAAAAAAGGGGGGGAGGGGTGTTAGCGGGGAAAGGAAAAAGGCCATAAGTGTGGAAAGAGAGAAAGAGGAAGTAGGATGAGTGCCTGCCTGTTGGCAACCCCGATATTGAATCGCTCTTCTTCCAAGAGGTACCTAAAAAAGAAGAGGAATGAGTACTAGTGATAGCTACTATCAGCTTTTTCAACAAAACATGATATTGGAGTAGGCTGGTTTCAACTTTAAAGTGATTATAAAGGCTTGTTTTTGTTTTTATTGTAAATAACAAACATGTTATACTTACCTCCTCTGTGCAGTTGGTTTTGCACAGAGCAGCCCATATCCTCCTCTTCTCTGGTCCCTCTTTGCTGCTAGTCCCTCCCTCCTTTGAGTGCCCCTCAGCTAGCAGCTTGCTACAAGCGTCACCCAAGCTGAGTCAGAGCTCCATGTATCCATTCAGACACAGAGCCCTGACCTGGCCCCGCCCACTCTCTCCCCCTTGGCTGACTGACTTTAATTGAAAGCTGCGGGAGCCAATAGTGCCGCTGCTTTCAGCCAATTAGGAGGAGTGTACTGGATGGCTGAGGGGATCATAGACATCACTGGAGAGAGAAGGAGCTCAAGTAGGTAATTGCGGGGGGGGGGGGGTAATTCAGCTGGGGAGGCTGCTATACACACAGAAGGTTTTTAATGTTAATGCATAGAATGCATTAAGATAAAAAAAAAAAACTTCTGCCTTTACAACTCCTTAAAATGGCTCCAGCAAGCCCAGGTTTTAATGAATTCAGTGAGTCTGTCCTTGGAAGAGTAAATCAATACTTCCATTTATGATACTTCGTCCAACCTACCGAACCATTTTTTTTTAGATGGCGCCGACTTTTTCCAGTGTACTGGAATGCAAATCGTGTGTACGCGGCCTTACAGTGCATGAAAAGGAATAGAAAATCGCTGCTTTTGCTACTCTTTCTCACCGAATCTCATATTATCACTCCAAATTTAATAAAGGAATTTAAGGCTTTTAGGTGCTCTATGCTGCCCGGAGAGCCATTGCTAGATTTTGGATTACTTTCAGAGTACTTACAGAGGGACTATGGGTCAAGCTGGTGAATACCATGTTGATACGCGAAAAAATTATATATCAGCACAGAAATGCATCCAAAAAATTCTACTCAATGTGGCAACCTTGGTTGGACATTCCGGGGCTGGGACCGGCAGAATTAATTATGGATAGGCTATTACAGTGATAATGGTTCACAGAGAAAGGGGGGATAGGGCAAACGTCTACAGGGTATTATATAATACATTGTGACACGGTTGTGGGTTCAGGATCACGGTGCACTGGACCACTATGCAGACTGTGCTTTATATTGATACGTAATGGTTATAGGGGTATAGTAAGAGGCAGATATTGAAACTGACTGGACCATATGTTCAGGGAAGAATTTGAGACCTTTAGTAGTGATCTCAGGGAATTTGAAATGTTTGGATTGCAAAGGGGCGGGGGGGGAATTCCTCTCACTATTTACATGCCTTGAATAAGTACGTAATCTACTTGTTGTATTCTTGTTTTATTAATATGCATTTTTGTCATTGTAGTGTATGTTTATTCTGCCTCAATAAACTATTTTCTTGATAAAAAAAAAATTCAGCTCTATGGACTGGCATTCCCTGAAATCGCGACCGCTAATCGCGGAAAATTCACAGTAAAATTGCACAATTTTGAAGACACAGTAGTGTGAACTGGGCATTAGGGTGGCCTTATGTATAGTAATATGTATATGATCCCAATCCTCCTCTGAAAAATGCAGCCCCAATTCTGCTTTTCACTTTTTTCAGAAAGTTCCTAAGTTTGAAAGAATATGAATGGTCATTAGCGTATAGGTGCTAGATATAGGAAGTAATTGCAGGTCGAAAGGCACAGAGTTTCAAAAGGTGATGGATTTCAGCTATACACCTGTCTGGAGGCAAGCTGATTCAGAAAGTGTCTGATTTGGAGGTAAATCCACATAGGGAGCAAACTAAGTGGTATATCCAGCGGGTCATGAAATTAGCTAGTTTTGTATTTTTATTAGTGTGTAGCAACTTTCATAGGGTGCGGCCTTTGATCTCTCAAAAAGGAGGCTTTGAGGCCTGGGAGAAAGTTGGGGATGCCTTGGACAGGCATCATTGGACCTGAAACCGTTGAAATTAAAGTGTGTGAGCACACCTTTTGAAAAGTTTGTACAGTAGCTCCAATCAGTGGATAGGTATGAAGATCCATGAAAGCTGTATGAGAGGTAAGCCAAGGGGGTGGTGTTTAGGTCATGGGGGGGGGGGGGAGAGAGAAAGCATTGCAGAGCAACCCAATCCTTAGAAGGTGCATTTAAATACCAGTCCTTCCTGCTCATGAGATGGCAGTGTCAAATAGGTAAAATTAAGCCTGGGGGTTTTATTTCGCCAAATAAAAGTGTTGAAAAGTCTGCGCAAAGATATAAAGAAGGTAGAAGGCAGTCTAATTAATCCGTATTGCCTGCATAATACACAGAATTCTTTCATCTTTAAGATGTTGGACCTGCTGAACCAGGAGAGACAGGGTCTGTTCCAAATCTTAAGATCAGTGTGTATCGTTTGGAGGGGAGGGAGATCATTTTTAGGATATTGGTCAGACAGCCTAACCGGTAATTGAATACCCAAGTAAGGTATAGCGTCAGTTTTCCACTTGAAGGAAATGTTTACAAAAGTCAACCACATCGGGTGATAAAGAAATGTTCAGTGTGTGTAATTTAGTGTAATTGATTTTTAAGGCTGGACAAGCACCTAAAAGCCTTAAATTCCTTTATTAAATTTGGAGTGATAATATGAGATTCGGTGAGAAAGAGTAGCAAAAGCAGCGATTTTCTATTCCTTTTCATGCACTGTAAGGCCGCGTACACACGATCGAACATGTCTGCTGAAACTGGTCTGCAGACCAGTTTCAGCGGACATATCCGATCGTGTGTATGGCCTAACGGACAGGTTTCCAGCAGACAAAAGTTTTAAAACATGCTTTAAAACTTGTCCGCTGGAAACCTGTCCGCTGGTTAGTACGCCTAACCAGCGGACCAAAATCTCCTGCATGTGTCGAATGGATTCGAAGCATGCGCGGATGCATTTTACTTCTTGGTTTGCGGACGTTGTGGCGTCAACGTCACCGTCACGTCACCGCAGGGATTTTGGTTTGATCGTGTGTACACACATCAGACCAAAACATCCCAGAAGACATGTCCGATGAAAACGGTCCGTGGGACCGTTTTCATCGGACATGTCTCCTCGTGTGTACGCGGCCTAACTCCTTTTACATTTATGTTGGCTCTCAGGCACAAAGAATGGTTCCAGGGTAAAAACATAAATTTGTGCAGAGAGGGGACCCCCTTGTCTTGTACTGTTGGCAATCGGTGCAAGCAAATAGGTATCCTTGCACACATATTACACCCCAAACCCAGAGCTTCCAAATTTGCATGCAAAAAATCCCAGGCCACTCTGTTAAATGCCTTTTCAGTATCAAGAGAGAGAAAAGGCCTTGGGTCGGCACATCAATGGCCAATGGTGAAAATTAGGGCTTTTATTGTATTATTGTATTATCACGGGCCTTCCCCGAGACAAACCCTGCTTGATCCAGTGATATGCAGGAAGGGAGAAGAGAAACAAGTCTATTGGCTTGACGTTGACGTTTAGCGAAGAAATTAGTCTGTAGTTAACTAATTGCTTGGAATCTTTCCACTTGGGTTATACAAGCCTCAAAAGAATTAGGGGCATATAACAGAGCAATCTGTGAGAGAGTTGAAAACCAAAAGGAAGCATGAAGCTAGAATATCGTCAACATTTTTATAATATTGCTCTCCTTGCCTGGCCTGTCAGTTGGGCGGCCATGTCTTGGTAGTTTTTCAGTTGTGCCATATTCTTTCCATTTTCGGATGATGGATTGAACACAGTGCTCTGTGAGATGTTCAAAGCCTGGGATTTTTTTATAACCTAACCCTGCTTTAAACTTCTCAACAACAAACCATTGAGGGCTTCACAGAACAGCTGTATTTAAATTGAGAATAAATACAACACAGGTGGACTCTGTTTACTAATTAGGTGACTTCTGAAGGCAATTGGTTCCACTAGATTTTAGTTAGTGGTATCAGAATGAAGGGGGCTGAATACAAATGCACATCCCACTTTTAAGATATTTATTTGTAAAAAAAATAATTGGAAAACCATTTATCATTTTCCTTCCACTTCACAATTATGTGCCACTCTTTGTTGGTCTATCATATAAAATACCTTTACGTTTTTGGTTGTAACATGACAAAACGTGCAAAATGTCAAGGGGCATGAATACCTTTAAGACACTATGGGCCAGATCCACAGATCTGCTGCGCTTTGTGAGCCTAACCCATTTACTCTATGTCGCTGTAAGTTACAGCGGCGTATTACTTATCCTCAAAGAAATAGCGCTGTTACTTACGGAGGTGTAGAGTAAATGGGCCGGCTTTCGCGTGTGTAATTCAAATGGGTTGTTGGTGGGCGTGTTTTATTAAAATTATCAATGACCCGACGCAAACGACGTATTTTTTGAACTGCGCATGCGCCAGCCGTGGACGTATCCCAGTGTGCATGCATGAAATCACGTCACAAATAGTCAATGAAAACGACATGTACGTAACTTACGCAATTCCCTATTCGGGAATGGGTTACGCGAACGACGGAAAATTCGACACTGGCCCGACATCCATACTTAACAATGGCTGCGCCTCCATATAGCAGGGGTAGCTTTACACCGGACATACGCTTACGCAAACGACGTAAAGGGAATACGCCGGCCGCTCGTATGTTCGTGGATTGGCGTAACTCGCTTATTTGCATATATTAATGTTACACCAGTCGTATCTTAGCGTAATTCCGGCGTATCTTGTTTTGTGGATACAAAACAAAGATACGCCCGCGGGAAATTGAAATTAGAAATCTGTAGATACGCCGCGTAATTTCTTTGTGGATCTGGCCCTGAATATACAAACTGGGGGAAGATTTATAAAGAAGCGCTCTTGGGGAGCGAATCTGGAAAAAGCTGCTGGAGGGAAGATATACTCTTAAAACGCTAAAAGACCCATTTATGGGGTGTCATGGAGATCTGGCGAGTGTGGTGTTCACAAAGGAATCACATCGATCACTATAAGTGAAGATACTGGATAATCTATCTCTGGGCACAAGACACTTTTTAAAGAGCACTTTATGAACACTGAATCTCAACACAGGTTTTTGGATATATGTACTTCACACAGAGACTTGTGTCACAGACTTTTGCATAGAATTCCTTTTTTAATTTATTTATGCACCATATTGCACAGTAATTGTTATAGTTGAAATATTGTGGTATTGGTTTATGCATTTTACTTAGTTAAGGATACAACTGAGCAAGGTACATTGTAGTACAGTTCCATGGGTATAGAGTCACTGAAGGGAATTTATTTACTTCCTTGTATAGGGGAATTGTTGTGTTGTAGTATTTCAAGCGCCATACATACCATATTATCTCTACTTACCTTGGTTGTATTCTATTTATAGGATAGAAGCACGATGGGAGCAGCAGCAACTGTTAACAGACCCATAGTGTGGAGTATTGAATTGATGGATTTATCTAAGTTTATTTGCCATTTTACAGGCATGCTCAATTTTGAGGCTTGGCATTATATTGTGTTTGCCCCAAAATGCATTTTAGTGTATTTTCCCTGAAAATATGTAGTTGATAAAAACAGCTATGACAATATTGTGCAACAGAATTTTTTTTGCAATTGCCACAATTTTATTCTACAGGGCCCTTGTATGTAAAATTACTGTTTGGGGGTTCCAAGTAATTTTCAAGCACAAAATTGCTGATTTTTAACATGTGAAAATTTTAGAAATTGCCATGGTTAGAAAAGGGTTAAAGCAGTATTAAACTCAGAACACACATTTATTATATTGCAGATTACCAATTCTTGACGGCTGCATTTTTTAGACTCTTTTTTTTCCGTTTCAGCCGGTGATCTGGCCAGTAATCAGTCACTCAGAGGGTTGAGAAAAACGATTTACCGTATTTTTTGGACCATTTAACGCACTTTTTTCCCCTAAAAATATAAAGGAAAAAGTCTATGCGTCTAATAGTCCGAATGAACATCTGGCACCACCCCCCGCCGCCGTTGTCAACGCCCCTGCCACAAAAAAAGCCACCCCCGCCCACACGAAAACCCCCCGACCTGAACTTTCAAGTCCCGGTTCCCGCAGCCTCCTTCCACACAGTTGTCGCATTTGCCGATGCCCAGCTTACTGCTCCAGCCGCCGCTGCAGCCACGGAGGTGCCTGGTCAGTTACAAAGCCTTGTGAATATTACAGAACACTGCCCCACTATGCAGCTTGTCATGCCGCCCAGACTCTGGTAGGACACTATAGTGAGAGGAGAGTGGGGAGGAATTTATGGCAGCCAAAGAGTGAGTGGATGGAAGGCTGTGCTGTGTTTGGATGACAGGTGACAGCACACTCTGCTGGGACTTGTAGTGCCTCTGTGGGGGCTGAGATATGGCAACCTGCTCTGCTGGGAATTGTAGTGCCTCTGTGGGGGCTGAGATATGACAACCTGCTCTTCTGGGACTTGTAGTGCCTCTGTGGGGGGCTGAGATATGGCAACCTGCTCTGCTGGGACTTGTAGTGCCTCTGTGGAGGGACTGAGGATTCCTCAGTTTCCCCACAGTATAGGGCACTACAAGTCCCAGCAGTGCAGGTTGCCATATCTCAGCCCCCCACAGAGGCACTACAAGTCCCAGCAGAGCAGGTTGCCATATCTCAGCCCCCCACAGAGTCACTACAAGTCCCAGCAGAGCAGGTTGCCATATCTCAGCCCCCCACAGAGGCACTACAAGTCCCAGCAGAGCGGGCTGCTTTTACAGAACAGAAGCAGCTGGAGGAGGGGGGTTTGTACTGGAAGGGGAGAGAAGACGGCACAAGTTTGAGATGGGGAGGTGAGTGAGGGTTTATGCTGGGAGGGATTTCTTTGGCACAGGTAAGGCTGCATTCCATGGGCATTGGTAAATAGTTTAGTGGACCATTTGGTTCAGAATATTTTTTTTCTTGTTTTCCTCCTCGAAAACCTAGGTGCGTCTTATGGTCAGGTGCGTCTTATAGAGCGAAAAATATGGTACTACTGACAGGGATACTTACAATGATGAGCTTTTATTTATGTTTCCATCCCAAAAAAAAAAAATTTTGATACGGCTTATAAAGTATTAGCTGGAGGTCCGCTTCAATTTGTTAGTGTATCTAAATCTGCTTGTACAGTTAACACTCCCCTTCCCCCAGATTAACAATGCGGCTGTCCAAAGATGCCCTTGTGCGCCTTCGTCCAAAGTTGAGACACCCTGATAAAGGAGGTATCAAAGTGAACCACTTCCTGCACTAATCAAAAAAACTATACCAATAACCCCTTTTACCAAAAATAAATAAATATATAAAAAATATAAAAATTCTGCAGTAGGCAGATAAATAATAGACAGCAGCTGACATCAAAAAGCATACACCAATCTGTGCAAATGCAAAAAATTATTATTATATTATACTAGTGTATCGCTTATTTTACAATAAATAGCTTGGTGCATATAATGTACAATTCATACTAATCAATCAAAATACCATAGAATTAGTAATAAAAAAAAAATCATAAATAAAATATTATAGAAAGTGTATGAAGATGGATTTTACACTTTATATATTATTTATGATTTTCTTTCACTAATTCTATGGCATTTGCTGATTGATTAGTATGAATTATACATTATATACACAGAGTAATATATTGTAAGATAAGAGTTACACTAGTATATTATGATCTAATACAGGAGGTTTGTTACTGGCCAGATTACCATATAAAAATAGAAGGGGGGGGGGGAATGGATGCAGCCATTGCATCCGATTGGCAGGGTGCAATATATTACAGTTTTGATTTGGTTTTGGGTTAAATACTGCTTTAAAATACTAGGTATGTGATATAGGCATACATGATCATAATGCGTGAAATAGAAAGACGCACAGATCAATTAAAGCATATCCAAAACACATAAATGTTATATTTTTTTGCTTACCAGCCCTAAATGCAATGGCTGCATTAGATTCCTTTTTTCTATGTTTTTCATTTATTTTCTCCTGGTGATCCTGTTAGTAACACTTTCTGTCTTTTGACAGGATCAACAAGAATGTCTCTGTAGTTGCAGCAAATATACCTGGCCTGAGAAAAGAAAACAAATGAAACCACCATATATAAGCTGCCATTTAAAATGTATTAGAGTGGCCAAGTGGTTAGCACTTCTGCCTAGCAGCACAAGGGTCGTTTGGTTCAAATCCCAACCATGGCCCTACCTTGGAATTTGCATGTTCTCCCTGTGCCTGTGTGGGTTTCCTCCCACACTCCAAAGACATGCTGGTAAGTTAATTAGCCCTAGTATGTGTTATGTATGAATGCAAGTTTGGGACCTTAGATTGTAAGGTCCTTGAGGGCAGGGACTGAATGTGCCATGTATGTGTAAATTGATGGCGCTATACAAGTATCTTTAATATATTCTGAATTTAATTAAAGCATTCTCTGTAAAGTGGCACATTATATAAAGTTCATAAAAGCAATAAATTAGGGGTTATATTTCTTTCAAAATGTTTTTACTGAAAGAGTAAAGGACAAGCATAACAAAAGACAAAGATGAGGATAGTGAAAAACTTCCGAATGTCCATCAGTATAACTAAATACATTAGAAAACTAGCTAGGGTACAAATGAGAACAGATCTCTCTGCCAACAAGCAATAGCTGCATAATGTGGGTCTATATTTCAAAGTATGTTCAGATGTTATGCACGCTCTACTTGTTACACAGGGGAGTACCAAAGAATTTACAACAAAAAGCATTTAATGTCTGCTCTCAAGGAAACCTTTTTTGGAAAAGAACTATAAAAACTGCTATTGCTGACTTCTCGTTCTGCAATTGCTACTTGTCTAGCAGTTATACTATGGGGTGTATTTGAAAAAAAAAAAAAAAATAATCTAAAACTGCAAGTACCTTCATTCTGTGCCAACTAGGGGCTATTTTCTCTCTAGGTCAAATGTAAATCAGGAAAATACTGCTCTATGCAGTATTATGGCCATTAGATGGAGATAATGATCATAGGAAATTGTTCAGTGAAATAAAAACGGACTTACAGAGAAAAACCTTAGTCTGTTCCGCCCCCTTGCTGTGAGTGACATGTTATTTACATATCTCATGTACTAGCTTCAGACAGGCATTATTTTTTAATTCCAACCCCCACTTATTTTCAGAAGTCATGTGGTTACTTTTCTGGATTTTGACTGGATGTTAGTGATCATAGCAGGAGTGCCCAACCTTTTGAAGGCCGAGGGCCACTTAAGAGACTTATTAGCCAGATGTGGGCCACAATGAGAGGAGCGGGCAGATGACAGGTCTGTGTCTGCATATGCGACACAGTCCAATCTAATCTATGGGCCCTCTGATCTATTTCAGATGGAAGGGAACGGATCCACTTCTGTCTTTTTTTTTAACAGATTTGATTGGAGGTAGGTGGGTGTAAACGGACAGACCGTTTATATCTGCTGCTCCATAGAGGTGAATGGAGGGTCCGATTGGGTAGGACTGATCGTTTGAAAAGGCCCCAAGGCTGCTTTTACACCGATGCATCTACAGTCTACCCACACCGCAGGTGCTGTGCAGTGCACCTGTGGTTTTCCCGCCTGTTAGCTTTCCCGCCATGCAGATGTCTCTGGAGCACATAAACAGGGACTAGTTGCAAAGAAGCTGCAGGGATTCATCAGCAGTGAGATTTTAACAATGATTTTAAAAAAATAGGGTAAATTTGTATGAGGAAAGGAGGAAAAAAATTCTATATAATAAACCAGCAAAAAATATTCAAGGCTTACATATACTTTAAAGTGGATGCAAGCCTGATTCATTGAATTTTGACCTAGGCACATATATCTGCAGTGTTTTCTTATCTCACTCCAAAGCACTAAGTCATGTGTCTTTCTGCTGCACCGTTCTTCTGTTAACTTCTGACAACCGATATAAAACCAGACTGAAATTTGTGTCAGGGCAAGTGCTATAAGGCTTGATTCACATATATGCATTTTTAGTGCTTTTTGCACTACAGAACGTGTTCCATAGGAAACCATGGTAAATAGATAAGCAGAGAGCTGGTCTATTCACAGCACAGCTCTGCACATTCCTACTTATGCCTATGTGGAGGGGGGATTTTCCTGCAATAAGCTGTCACACAGTGTATGCCAAGAATCCACACCCTTAACAGGAAGAAAAAAATCTAAGCGAGTATATAAAAAAAAAAAAAAAAAAATCGAAAGAGTATAGCAAGCTAAAGACAGCAGATATAAATGTAAAACATATAGGGAGATTTGTTTTATCCCTGTGAATCATCTGAGGCTGTTCACTTTACTGAGTACATGCAAGGGTTTATATCCACTTTAACTTAAATTTTAATCTAAACTGGCAGTAAAAACACTGAGCGCTTTTGAAGCACTTTTCAGGCGCTTTTGAAGAGCTTTCAATTCATTTAAATGGAGAAGGGAATTTTTCACAGCCCTGCCAGCACACTGCCCAGTGTGAAAGCATTCATTGATTAAATGGAAATACGTTTTGCAAGCTTTTTAGGAGCCGTTTTTAGCATAAAAGCGCCTGAAAAGTGCCTCAGTGTGAAAGCGGTCTAAACATTTTCTATTTGGTGCCACAGGTCCGCTTTTATCATATCAGGATTTGCTGACGACTAGTCCAAGATGCCGATTATGTTACTACACACATTTAGAGGTTGATTTACTAAAGGCAAAGAGACTGCAAGTGCAGTTGCTCCAGAGCTTAGTAAATGAGGTGAAACTCACTGACTTCTATCATGTAACCAAAAATGCTGTTTTTTTCCCCCCTTGCATGCGATTGGGTATTCTTTGTGAAGCTTCATCTCATTTGCTAAGCTTTGAAGCAACTGTAATTTCAAAGTGCATAGTCTATTTGCCGATAGTAAATTGATCCCATAGTGTTTTATCAGCTCATAAAAACTGCGGTTGGTGCTCTGTAAGCAATAGAAAAAAAACGCAAGAAATATAATAATTCCATTTTATGTTTTTTCTTCTTTTAAAACTAAAAATACATTTCTCCAAACCAACAATTTGATTTCACACAGCGGCATCTCTGGTTGGTGTGATGACCGATAGCTGGTAACAGGTAATACCCCATTATTAAAGCTTTGCATTTTTTCTGTGTGTCAGTAAGGCAAGCAGCTGTAATACAATCTTCATGAGATACGCAAGTCCATGATGGTGCTCCACAATGTAATATCCAAGGGCTAAATATAGGTTATAAATTCCTGAAAGCCCTTATAATATCTTGTGGCAATGACAAAGAAGGATGCAAAGAAACACCTGGGGCTCCGATACTGGTCTCCCAGCACTGATATCCACAGTCCGTGAGCTGCTGCTTGGCCGCTTCCACCACACTTCGGTCTACATCTAAAAGAAGAATAGAACTGCTGAGTTTGAGTTTGATTTTACAGTATATTTATGCTACAAGCAACTTCCCATATATATGTTCATTTGCTTTTTACTACTTTTATGTGCTTGTGTAACAATTTATTGATAGAGATAGAGACACAATTTATGATTAATCAGCACACACAGAGAATTAGCCAATCGAGACTTCACAGTTTATTATAATCTGGGAAATACTGCCACCTAGCAACCATTCCTGGTACTGCCCTTACTTGGTATATGTTTATAATTTCCAAATCAAAATGGAACATTTTTATTGTTTAATGCACACCTTAACGAATTAAAGATCCTTGGATTTGATAGAGATGTCCGACTGCTGGTCATCTAATCAGTGGTCTGTTAATGCTATTCCGGAAAAAAAAACACAGCTGCTAAATCCACAGCACTGCATCTCATCAGGGGATCAGTGGGCACACACTCCATTGAAACATGCGGTTCTGTGTGTTCTTGGACAATCAACATCTGACTTGATACAGTCCAATGCGATTAGGTAAATATAAACGGAGTTACCGCTAACAATTAAGTCTCATTCTAACCCGAGGCGATTCAGTTTGCATGTGGTGCTCTATATAAGTTTTTCACTCACTCACTCACTCACTAAAAAGGAATGATGCCATAGTGAAGTATGTAGAAATAACGGTTTAATGAAAAAGTAACAACTTACATAAAGTAAACAAACGAGTGTACGATCGGGTAACACATCTACTTCCGGTTCCGGGTCTTACATGTGAAGCTGCGTGGTGCAGCGTCACATGTAAGACCCGGAACCGGAAGTAGATGTGTTACCCGATCGTACACTCGTTTGTTTACTTTATGTAAGTTGTTACTTTTTCATTAAACCGTTATTTCTACATACTTCACTATGGCATCATTCCTTTTTATTTGAGCACCACTGGAACACAAGCATCTCCACACCCTGGAACATTGGACCCTCGTTTGGATTATAACATCATCCTACAGAGAGAATAGAAGGACACCTGCTGGAGACCTCACCTAAGTGTTTCACAGTTCAAGGCTTTTTCTTTGCCTTACTAAGGTAAGCGCAATGTGAGCTCACTTTATTCAAGATCATCACTTATTTTCACAGTATTAATTGCTACATCACGGATGAACTTATTATACTGTTTGATATTTATTAAATATTACACGATTATTATCATATGCATTCGCATTATCACGGATTAAGTTATTTGATTCATTTGATATTATAGGACCACTATTATATCCATTTGCACGTTGCTGCACAGCTTGTACTTTGTTGCTGTGTTTTTTGTTTTTATGCCAGATCTATAGTGGTATATATTGCGCTCATCTCCCCTTCTTTACTTATCATTATTGTTTATTCATTCATTACAATTTAGATTGAGCAGCATTTATATTATTATTCCACTCTATCTATTTGGTGGCGCAAGAGCCTCACTAACACACCTGGGCACTACCCAGGGGCCCTAGCTGCATGGGGGGCCCCTGCACTTTTCCCAAAGCAGCTGGTCCTTGAGCCCATGCTGCCCGAAATTGAGTGCCCCATGATGGCACAGAGTGATAGATGCAAAGGGGAGTCAGTCTGCCTCCTACCTACTTAATGTCTGTTTACCTGCACTGTCATCATTGTAGGGGCCCCAGAGTATTACTTTGCCCAGGGGCCCATGATGCTATTAAGACGGCCCTGCATAAGGGCAAAATCTGGTTCCAAAAACTAAAGGTTTAAGCATTCGGCCTCAAAAAAAGAGCTGACGTTTTACCTGAAGCTACATGTGAAGTGCTGACTTTTTTTGTTCAGAAGGACCATGTCATTTACAGTACATCATTGCAGCAATATCACCAAAATGATTTTGGCTTTGCTTTCCTTTCAACTATAAATCGCCTGTTCACATGCTACTGGTTGCTAACACGACATGGGAACCACAATAAAAACAATTGTCTAAAACAATGTACACTGAACATTTTGGGGAGTTGAAAAAATCTTACAAGAAAAAAAAAAGTGTGAAGAGGGGAACAAAAATTCCTTTATTCACAATTATATCTTCTATACAGAAAGGACAATTGCATACTCTCTGTGGTAGTAAGGAGATATCAGTCACATGACAGAAGAAAACATTCCTTCATCTTTTATTCTCGACTGCCAGGAAAGCTAAAATCCACAGGGAATGCGTTTTCAGGTTCCTCTCACAACAGTCATGACATGACAAATGAGTGTAATACTTACCAGGTCGCAGTAAAGTTATTGCGCAGCCACCTCCTCCAGCACCTGTCAGTTTACTGTGCAGACCATGCAAAACAGTCACCTGACAGAGCCTGTCCAATGAAGGATGCCCAACACCAATCACATTTAGGTGATGTTGATTGATGTCAATCAGTTCCTGGAAGAGCAATACAATATTTCACAACTAATGCAGAAATCACATGCAATGATATTTTTCTATTCTCATGCAAACAAATATTTTTCATCTGTATTATTAAATATTACGGAAAATCATTTGACCAGTTAGTAGATTATGCCGAGCTTGATTTTATTTAAAAATAAGTTAAATGAGGAATTGTCTATTGTTGTCATACTATTTTCTAGCCTGCACTAGACAGATGAAGAAGCGGACTGGTTTCTGCTGGCAGCACAATTCCTATTTCAGGCAAGTCGTCACCAAGTACAGTGGCGTCTCATGCAGCTAAAATGCTGTTTTTTATTTTCCTTGTATGTCCCCCTTAAGATCTACAGCGACTGCACTTCCACTTTGCACTGCAAGTGCACTTGGATTTGCCTTCAGTAAATAACCCCCCTCAGTCTCTATTATTAAAGTGGAGATCCAGTCTCCTTGTAAAATTAATAAAAAAGCACCCCCGTGATTTTATGCAAGTACAAGTGAAAGTGTAAACTTATCAGGGTGATCATTGATCTGGCTTATAAATCTTCGTTTACTCACAGCGTCCCTGGTATGCAGACAGCGCTCATTACTAATGTGGGCATTTGAAGCCTGCTTGTACTTGTTTCTGGGATTTGGTGCAGCTGGCTACCCAGCATGCACCTCCTGATCTCGCGCTGCGCAGGCAGGATACAGCGCGGTGCACTGCAGAAATAACACGATGGCAGCGGAGGATGCCCAAAATATCTTGACTCCTGTGATATCAATGTCATCAATCCCAGGAGTCAAGGAGTCAAGATATGATGTACATCGTCGCAACTAGGGCTATATAGGCTACCAGTGGGGCCGTGGGTGTAAGAAAGGGTGGAACTCTGCTTTAACATGATCTCAAGTACAACAACATACATTTGAGTCACTCTACAACAAAATACATTGCGGGTTGGTTTACTAAAGGCAATCATACGGTGTGCTGCAAGTTGACTTGCTCCAGAGCTTAGTAAATGAAGTAAAGTTTCACTTTTCAAAGAATACCCAATTACATGCAAGGAAAATAAAAAAAAACATTTCTGCTTGCAAATGAATGGATGATAGAAATCAGCAGAGCATCCCCTCAATTCAGAGCTTCCCCTCAGATCTAAAGCAAGTGCACAGTATATTAACCTAATTGTCTTTAGTAATAAACATTTATATGGGCTGCTTTAACTTTGTGCTACAGAAACCTTACTCATTTGTGTTACATATAACAAACAAAAGCATTGCTATGCCCTTAGCTAGATTACCTCTAACACAGAATACTGGTCCATAGACAATCCTGAAGTTGAAGCTTCTAGTATGTGCTGGCACTCCTGAGAAATTGCATGTATTGAGGACAGGACCGGTTCTATAATGCCTGGATACTGTAAGAAAAAAAATTGCACAATGTGAGTACCATATAACTTACTAACGATTAACCATTTTATTCGAGTAAATGTAAGCAAAAAAAAAAGAAGGATACAATGGGATTTTTGTACTTCCTGTAAAATCTATTTATTGGAGTACATTAGGGGGACACAAAAATTCTGAGTTTTAGGTTACACTGCCATCTACAGGCGGGTTGTAAATTGTGGGGCAGCAAAGTATTAACCCCCCCACACCTAGCATGCCTTGGTTTTTTTGGTAAAGCAGCACCAAGTCACTCGATGGACTTTACAACCACTTTAAAGATGAGACCAAAACATCCATCTGGTAAAACATGTGAACAGAAGACTTAGGCCGCGTACACATGAGGAGACATATCCGATGAAAACGGTCCGACAGACCGTTATCATCGGACATGTCTCCTGGGATGTTTTGGTTTGATGTGTGTACACACGATCAAACCAAAAACCCCCGCGGACAGACAGCGCGGTGACGTTGACGCCGCCACATCACCGAACCAGGAAGTAAAATACTTCCACGCATGCGTCAAATCCATTCGACACATGCGGGAGATATCGGTCCGCTGGTTAGGCGTACTAACCAGCGGACATATCCGACAGACTGCTTTCCAGCAAACAAGTTTTAAAGCATGCTTTAAAACTTTTGTCTGCTGGAAACCTGTCTGCTAGCCCGTACAGACGATCGGATATGTCCGCTGAAACTGGTCTGCGGACCAGTTTCAGCACATATGTTTGATCGTGTGGACGCGGCCTAACAGTTTTAAATGTTGCTTGATGTTGAACAGAAGATCTAGTAGGAGTGTGCCTTGGCAGGAACGGGTGGAACCTATTCATTAAGACCATAATCTTTAATGATAGGCTGTCTGAGCCACTGACAAATGGTGGGACGAGACGCAGGTTCCACCTTTCGGGGACCCTCAGTAATGACAAATAAAAAAAGGAGACACAGATTTCCTAATGGAAGACATAGCTATAAGGTAGGGCGAGAGAATATCACCAGCACCCCATGGATCTCCAGAATGGGTCCAAAGCTTTATTCAGCGATCACATCATTACAACAAATAGCAAAGTTTTGGAGCCTCGTAAGGCCCCTTTCTCAGGCATGTAACCCCTGATGACATGCCTGATGAAGCGGTCCTGCGAGAAACGCTGCCATTTGCTGTGATCCCTGAATAAAGCTTTAGACCTATTCTGGAGATCCACAGTGTGCTGGTGACATTCTCTCGCTCTGAGTATTCACGGTTCCAGCTGGTGGTCACTTCAGCACCCACTTATATGCACAGCCATATCCACAGGAATGTATATGTTGGGAGTAGTACGTTGGAATAGCAGTAAGGTAAAGGGGCCAGCATCTTGGTAAACACCCGAGGTGCAAAAATAAGGTGTCAGGGCCACATACTGTAAGTAAAGCGGACCCACAGAAAGCAAAAGAGTTGCTGATACACTGAAAACTGGGGACATGGAATCATGCGTTCTTGATGTCTACAGTTATCAGAAAGCCTCCTTGATAAACGAAGACTATGAAAAAAAACTAGTGTATTCATATAGAAATTCATGGACCAAAATGAAGACATTTAAGGGCCTTAAGATGCAAATTGATGCCCCCTTTCGGTTTGGGAAGTCCACAAAGACTTGGGCAATGACAGGAGGAGACTGAGAAAATAACTTTAGTATGTAGGCCCCATAAACCATCCAGCATTCACAAAGGCTAACAGATGTCCTCCTACTTTGTAAAGTAGGTGGCCCCCTAATGAAAGAGGATTTATCAGAGGGTTTGGGGAATTTTGAAAGTCCAGGATTTGGGTGGACTCCGTGCCAGACTTAGGAGTAACCAGCCTTCTGGTTGGCAGCCTTCTGCCACACTGAGTCCTTGACTTCTTTATCTGAAGAAGATGTGTAATCTTGCTGCAGGTGATATCCTTAAAATCAAGAAATTTTGGAAGCCAAGAGACACCCTGAGCTCCCTAGGTTTTTCCTGGGTGGGCAAGGCCTACCACTCCACCCACACCTCTTACTCTCGGGGGGGGTGAGTGTGCTGGTACACAAATCCTTGGCGTTCCAGGAAATTGACTCGGCAATAGACTCTCACAGGCGTTATGTTTTTCTTTACTGCAACATTTTTACTGTAACTTTGATACTTGCATTTGTTTATATACCTCCCCCATTTTCTAGAGAGGTTATACAATATCTTCTGTCGTACCTAGTCAATAAGCCTGATGTACCGGTTATGATAATGGGGGACTTTAACGGCTGTCTTGATCCCAGACTGGACAGGCATCCGCCAGTCGTACCACCGCTAGGGGGAAGAGGTACCATTTTGAGGGCCTCCACCGCGGAAAAAAAGCGCTTTTTCACAAAACAGGCCTACTATGAGGAGGGGGAAAAGACAGGGAGACTTCTGGCAAGGATTGCTAGGTCTCAGCAGGCGTCCTCAGCCATCGGAGCAATCCGTGACTTCCAGGGACGGTTGGTGAACGACCCGGAGCAGATTGTTGCCGCACTGGCAGCCTTCTACACGGATCTGTACAAATCTCGAGATGACTATTCCAATAGTGAGCTGCAGAAGTACATGGACGCTGTGGCTCTCCCGACTCTGAGCGGGTGGGCCCGGGCTGAGATGGACGCTCCCCTCACCCTTGACGAGTTGATGGAGGCGATCGCCTCCTTCCCTACATGCAAAGCCCCGGGAGATGATGGGATTCCCATGGAAGTCTACACCCAATACGGGGGGGAGATCCTTCCCAGGTTACTGAGGGTTTTTAACGCCTCGTTTGACCTGGGGAAACTTCCTCCATCTATGACAAGGGCAAATATCATCCTTTTGTTGAAACCGGGCAAAGACCCCCTAGACCCAGAATCATATAGGCCCATCTCCCTGCTCCAAAGCGATGTTAAAATCCTTGCGAAAGTGCTAGCCATTAGAGTGAACAAGGTCATTCTATCCCTAATACACCCTGACCAGGCAGGGTTTATGCCTCGTAGCTCTACCCTACCGCGACAAACCTTAGACGCCTATACCTTAACATGCAGACCCCCTCGGATTCCGCCGGCCGCAGGGCACTGTTGTCACTTGATGCCAATAAGGCTTTCGACAGTGTCGGCTGGCGGTATCTGTGGGCAGTGTTGGTCAAGTTTGGCTTCGGCCCCAGGTTCCTCAGATGGGTGAGACTGCTGTATGATGCACCTCAGGCGGCCATACGTTTATCAGACAGGATGTCTCAGGCCTTTGCCCTGGGCAGGGGGACCAGGCAGGGTTGTCCCCTGTCCCCTCTGCTCTTCGCTCTGGCAATAGAGCCACTGGCGGCCCTGGTGCGGGATTCTCCTGCGGTCAGGGGCTTCCGTTATGGCGACATGCATGAAAAAATCATGCTATACGCTGACGACATGCTCCTGTTCTTGGAGGATGCGGAGGATTCCCTGTGCCAAGTGATGTCCCTGGTGGCGGGGTTCGGCCATTTCTCTGGCCTCACCATTAATTGGACTAAATCAGCCCTGATGTATCTGGACGGGCCTCCCCTGCCCGACGGTAGTCCCACATGTCCTGTCCCCGTAGTAACCTCCTTTAAATATCTGGGGGTACATGTCTCCCCTAAGGTGACTGATTATTGTAGCCTGAACGTCTTTCCCTTATTGACCAGGTTCAGGGACAAGATCCACATATGGAATAGGCTAAAAATGTCCCTAGCTGGCAAAACCAATCTCATCAAGATGATTCTGATGCCGCAGTTACTCTACCTACTTCACAATTCCCCGGTTGTCATCACCCTCAAGACGTTTAGAGTGGTCAACTCGCTTTTTAGGCAATTGCTCTGGCACATTAAAGCTCCCAGGATAAAACTGGAACAATTGCAGAGGCCCAAGGAGGGTGGGGGGCTGGCTATTCCTAACCCGTGGATTTACTACCTGGCTGCACAGCTACAGCACCTGATCGGTGCCATGTCCCCGGCCCCGGCTGGCTCCTCGGCCAGGCTGTTACTGCTTGGCTCGGGGGCTGCGTCGATACCGGAGGGTCTTGAGGCCCAGCGGTTTCAGAAACCTAACAAGAAAATGCCCACTTTTGCGCTCATCCAGAAGGTTTGGAATAAGGCCAGGCAGCTCCAGGGGGTCACAGGATTTACTGAATTTAGCCCAATCTGGGAGAACAATACATACACTGAATTGGCCAAGCTGGATCAGGGTCCTAGATGGCGCCTTCAGGGCATAACTCTCCTCAAACAGGTATTTCAGGGTGGTGCACTAATCCCGTTTGACACCCTGCGGTCCAGATTTGCACTCCCTCAATCCATGCTTTTTTACTACTTACAACTGCAACATGCAATTAGGGCCCAGGGAGATGCGGTGGAGTGGGCTCAGTCCCCCACTCCAGTATTTCGCGTCTTAAGGGCCGCATCTGAGACTAGAGGTATTATCTCACAGTGCTACCACATGTTGCTAGACTCATTTCTGGAGGCACATCCCATGAAAGTGGCGGATAAGTGGAAGGAAGATGTAGGTCCAATGACAGGGGACATGTGGGAGGAAGCGCTGATGGCAGTCAATAGCTGTTCGCTCAATGTAGCACAGAAAGTATCTCAGCTGTACATTTTGTTGAGGGTCCATTATACCCCAGTAAAACTTTTTAAAATGGGCGGGGCTGCGGACCCGATGTGCAACAGGTGCAAGGTAATGTCTGGCGATCTGATTCACTTGTTCTCGCGCTGCCCCAAGCTCCACAGGTTCTGGAAGGGAGTTGTGGATACACTTAACTCTGTGTTCCAGGTGGCCGTGCCCCTGGAGCCGATATACTGCCTGCTTGGAGTGTTGGAGGGAGTGGTAACAGAGGAATTGACTCGAATGGCACAAAACAGGGCACTGTTCCAGGCCAGGAGGGCTATTGTCCTGAATTGGAAACTGGAGGACCCCCCCACGCTTAAATCCTGGGTGATGCATATGGGCAGGATGCTTGTCATGGAGAAATACATATATCAGCACAGGGGAAATGCGGGCAAATTTGACAGGATTTGGGATGCATGGTTGGCCACACCTGGCTTGAGCCCTATGGAACTTGTTCAGGGGAGGTTGCTGGGTGGGACTAGAAGGCATGTTACTGGATACTGTTGGAATGTGCTGGATGCTGGTTGGAGAGCAATGTGTGAAGTGTACTATATATGCTGAGGCTATTATGTCATATTGGTCTTCTTTTCCTGTATGTTATGTGAGCAATAAAAACTTTTCTGATTTAAAAAAAAAAAAAATTTTTTGGAAGCAGTGCTTCCTGATTTCTAATAGGCAGTTTGTGGGGTCTTTTATGCGAGTGCAATACTTTGTTTTTCTTACATAATAAAGCAGTTTTACACTATAGGAGGTTCTCCTCCCTCTCCCTTATGGTCATACTTGATGCACAATTATGAACCATATGAGGAAAGACGAGCAGAATGGAAGATAAATAAAAGTTCATATTAACGTGAACCATATTGAGTGCTTATTGACTCCCTTGATAACATAACGGGTCAAACCCATCCACTGAGTACATTGCGTACCGGGCGGCACTACAGGTCTGTTTGGAGAAATTCCAACGCAGAGCACATTTGATGTCATTTGGAGTAGCACAGAGCACATTATCACTACTGGAACGTTTGAACAATCTGTAGATTTTGAACTATATGATTTATTTGTATATTAGTAGGACATAGGACTAGCAGCAGAAAAGTGATTCCTCAATGCTGAATGATAGGAGAAAGTAGAGTGCATGCCATATTCCACCCAGAAGATGATGATATCAGTGCTCCATTCAGCAGTGTTAACCCCTTCTGCTGTAATACCAACAGTAAGCAGGAAATGTAACAGCACCCAGTGATGCCAACATAAAAAAAATGTGCCGCTTACTCAAATAAGTGATGAATTCTAATAAATAACCTGATTTAATAAGTGAACAACAAATATAAATAGATTAAATACTTCACAAAAAATACTGTGCAATATACCGCAAACAATACCAAGGACAATCTGGTGCAAATAGTATATCTTCAATACAATGCAAATAATGAATAAATATGATAAATTAATTTTCCAAGCTCTTCCTCCTCATCATATGAAGTTTACCGTATTTATCGGCATATACCGCGCGCCAGCGTATAACGCAAACCCCAAGCTTAGAGTGGAAGTTTAAGGGAAAAAAAACTTACATTTTGGATGCTCAGCCTTGTCGGTGTCTATCTGCTGTCTTGCACGGCATCCATCGGCGGCCTTTTCCGGCGTCCATCTGCGGCCTTGCGCGGGGTCCGTCCAGCCTTGTCGGTGTCCGTCTGCTGTCTTGCCCGGCGTCCATCAGCGACCTTGTCCGGCGTCCGTCTGCGGCCTTGCAGGTGTCCGTCTGCAGCTTTGGAGGTGTTCATGAGTTTGGCGCCTCAGTCGAGCTGTGCAGAGCCGGATTTCCTGCATGTTCGGCTCCCCTCGCGTGGCTGCGGGCGGAGCCTAGCTGAGTGCGTAGTACACTCGGCTCGGTCTATGTCGGAGACAGTGGGGATCGGCGTATAACGCGCACCCACGAGTTTCCACTGATTTTAAGGGGAAAAAAGTGCGCGTTATACGCAGATAAATACGGTACTTGCAATTAAAAAAAAAAAGGGGGCTCCGTGGTGTAGTATTCAAAAACGTAGTAACACGGCTCCTCCCTGTCGCGTTGTGTCACTGATCACGTGACTTCAAAAGGGTATGGAGTCAGGTGTAGGATGCCAGCCTTATATAGAACACAATCCACTGTCATGGCAACAATGGTCTAAACAGCTCCTATTCTGCCATATAGTCTAAATCTGGATACAGCGTAAACATATAGCCTTTGAAAATAACATGATTTGTTCCCAAACCTGAAATTAAACAGGTACACGTTTGTATGAAAGGTTAATATATATACTTTAAAAATGGAAAAGCCAAACCTTGAGTAGCTTATCTTTCACTCCTGCCACCAGGATCTTTGTGCTGCGTGGTACTCTTGTGTTGGTGAGCAAAATCTGTAGCAATGGTACCCTGGAAAGAGGCCACAATAAATTATACTGGGTCCACTGTAACATTTCAGCAACCTGCTGGAAAACAGAAAGAATGTTTCGCTAATAGAAAATCCAGGAGTAAAATTAACTTCTACAATAGATAGATTTTAATATGATCCTTTGGGCTTACAGTATTTATACACAAATCTTGATGAAACTTACAGTGTTTGAAAATTTTAATTTCTCTATAGGAGGACAAACTCACATATGTTGGCCAAAATACAAGCAAACCAGAATACCTAAAGTTTGGTATGGGTTTTGGTCTTCTAGGGAGTGTTTTAAAAGATATATTTGAGATGACTATCAGCCTGCGCAAACAAAAAGTCACATTTTGTATGTTGCCTTAGAATAGAAAGTGCAGATTTAATGAAATTTGGTCTGGACCAAGCGCACAAAACCAAAACAAAAAGATATTTTTTTGTAATAGTTTTGTAAAAGTGTAAACAGAAAAAAAAAAAATTAACCTTGCACACTTCCGGTTAGGCCGCGTACACACAGAGGGACATGTCCGCTGAAATATGTCCGACGGACCGTTTCCAGCGGACAGGTCTCCTCCGGATTTTCGTCCGACAGTGTGTACACACCATCGGATGAAAATCCCCTCGGCCAGGGAACGCGGTGACGTGGCGGTGACGTTGACGCCGCCACGTCTCCAAACCCAGAAATAAAATGCTTCTGCGCATGCGGCGAATCCATTCGACGCATACGCGGACAGTTCTGTCCACTGGTTAGTGTACTAACCAGCGGACAGATCCGACGGACAGGTTTGTAGCGGACAAATTTCAAAGTATGCTTTGAAATTTGTCCGATGGACAAACCTGTCTGCTCGCCCGTACACACGATCGGATTTGTCTGCTGAAACGCTCCATCGGACCAGTTTCAGCAGATAAATTTGATCGTGTGTACGTGGCTTTAGTGTCAGTTTGGCCTGCCCCTTGTACAATTTAACCCTAATTTTGGCCACAAGAAACTGCCATTAAAGTACCAACAGGAAGAATCAAGACATTATTTTTACACAGGAAATGTCACAGCTTTTGGGTGAGGATGCAATGGGCTTGGGGGCTCCAACTCCAATAGACTTCTGAAAGTATTCTCAAATAAATCTACAGTAGGTGCCAGCACTTTATGCAAGTGGCCAACTCCCTTTTTTTTTTATTACCAGGTCTATTATAACGCTGAATTCAGAAAAAGATATAAAAACTCTTTTTTTTTTTTTTTTTTACGAGAAACTAATAAAACACACACACCTCTTATTAGTCAAGTTATAACCCGTTTTTCAAAAAAAATTGTTTTAGGTTTCAATTTTTTGTCTAGCTTGTAAAAAACATTAAAAAAAAGAAAATATGCATAGTGCTTAAATTGGGTGTCTCACCACTAGCTCCCTTGCAATAACCCTGTGTGCCAGTTTGATTCGTACTCCAGGCTAATTGATAAAAAAAAAAATGTATTATGAAGATGCAGAATTTCTTGTTTATTTAAAAGACACCAGTAGTCACCTCCGACATGTTTCATGATGAAAGAGAGCTTTATCAGGAAATCTTGCCATTTTAATAAACAAGAAAAGTTGCTGCAGCTCAAAGAATAATGATTAAACTTTTTTCTGCATTTCAAACGTTGTTGAACGTTGATTGCAAATATTAATAAATGTACAGGTGGTCCGCGGGTTGCGAACACAATAGGGACTGTAGGTTTGTTGTTAAGTGGAATTTGTGTACAGGTCAGGCACTTCTGGCCATGCAGTTATGTTATCTGGGGCTCTTCTTGCCATGCAGTACATGAAATACGTGTGGGATGTGCCCGACGCTGCAAGATAGCTGCTCGGAGATATCCAGGACCAGAGTGGAGCACAAGCGGCCGGCATTGAGGTTCGTTCATAAGTAGGGGTCATTCGTAACTCGGGGGGCTGCGCGTATGTTTTTTTTTTTTTTTAGTTTTACACATTCGGTAAGTGTAAATTAAAGGGAGTTGTAAAGGGAAAACATGTTTTGCCTGAAATGACAGTTTACAGGGTATAGAGACATAATAGTTAACTGATTCCTTTTAAAAATGATTAAAAATAGATAAAAATCAATCATATAATGTACCTACAGTTCTAGCTTAATTTTTGCTGTTATTTTCTGTCTCTCTGATGTACAGAGCCAGAGAGCCAAAATAGGGCAGTGATGGTTTGTAAAACGAAACTGGATTGGTGCTGAGGGGATTTAGACACACAGTAATCACACCTCCTTGATTAGTGACCATAGTGAGAAAGCTCCCAGTACTGTGGTTAACAGGAAACAGACAACTAGGAAGTGTGGAGATCAGAGAGGAATTACAGCAACATCAAAGCAAAAACGAACAATGAGGACATGAAAACAGGACTGCAGTAAGGTAAAGAAAGCCATTTAGCTAAAAAAATGTTTTCCTATAGTGACCCTTTAAATAAAAATGAACAAAACAAATGCAAACATTTGAAGGACCTTGTGTTCTCACATGACAGTACCAGTTGAAGATGGATGGCAAGTATGTACAGTACTTATTGTATACAAATACATATTGGATATTGATCACACAACTTTTGCGAATCAGAGCAAAGTTACCTAGTGTGGGCTTCCAGGGTTATAGCGGTATGTTAACCTGTAGTTAGCAGTAGGAGCTGCCACCCAGACCATTCTAAAAAAAGCTTTTGGGAAGCCAATGACATCGAGGCCAATCCCAGTAAGAACAACCATGGATCCCACCGTTTTACTGAATTTACTGGGACAACCTTTATTTTAAAAAGATAAGCTTTTCTCTAGGTAGTTTGTTAACCTACAAAAACATGGAATATCCAGGCTCCAACTTACCAACCAATCAGCAACCAACCAAAATTCACCTGTCTAACAGTGTGCGTTAAAAGGTTTAGTTGCACACATTTGCAAATGCACGTGTAAGCTGCAGGGCCCGTCAAGGCTCTCTGTATACTGCAGTCCTAACTATAACATTGCATTTTAAGTCTCCTCAGTAGGAGCACATGACTGCTGATGGATAGATAAGGGGCAGGTGACTGGGGGTAGCCATTTTGACACAATGTTCTCTAAGGTAGGGTGACCAGACATCCCCAGTTTCAGGGGACAGTCCCCTGATTGAGGACACTGCCCCCGGACCAAGTCTGTCCCTGGTTTTGTCCCCAGATTGAATTTTATAGGGGGCAGGGGCAATTTCAAAGACAGTCAGTGCAGAATTAAAATTAAAACATTTGAATTACACACCCCCGCTCTGCCGTGCCTACTAGCATAGGGGGGTTGTATTTTTCCCATTATCTGTGCCCCTTTCTGATGATCATGTGCTGGTCAGTGCAGAGGGAATATTTCTTCAGTTTCAGGTGCATGCCCTTTCAGCTCCGCTCGCATGTTCTTCTGCCTTGGCTCAAATCCTGGCCAGCCACCTGCTTATCTCCTTGCCTTCCCTGGTGGAGTGATCTTCCTCCACTCCCCATCCAGTAGTAGCCGGGGCGCGAAGAGTAAGACTTGAGAGACTGTGAGACAGGCGGCGACGGGCAGAGAGTCGCTGATTGTTGCCATTACTAGTTAGGAAAAAATATGTCCCTGGATTTCATTTTAAAAATCTGGTCATCTTACTCTAAGGCCCTAAACACACGATCAGACATGTCTGATGAAACTTGTCTGACGGACCGTTTTTATCAGACAACTCTGAACTTGTCTGATGTGCGTACACACCATCGGACCAAAATCCGATCAGATCAAAACGCGGTGACGTAGAACACAACGACGTGATGGAAAAACGAAATTCAATGCTTCCAAGCATGCGTCGTCTTGATTCTGAGTATGTGCAGGTTTTTGGTCCGATGCTTTTGTGTACTAACCATCGAACCTGTCTGACGGACAGGTTTCCATCGGACAGGTTTTAAAGCATGTTTTAAAACTTTGGTCCGCTTGAAAACGGTCAGATAGGCCGTACACACGATCGAACATGTCCACTGAAACTGGTCTGCGGACCAGTTTCAGTGGACATGTTCGATCGTGTGTACGCGGCCTTAGGTGAAAGAAAGAGTAAACCGTTAATTGGAGCAAAAACATCCGGTAATAATACCTCATCTAACGTTCCTAGGAGACAGGATCAGGATCTAAGGCAATGTTCGCCATTATACTATTTATAATAGCTATAACTGATTGCCAGAAACAGAAAGGCCCATTGCAGCTTCCTTAATATATGAATTTGTGTACTCATGTATATTAGTACTAGTTACCCTGTTCAAGTTGATCCTGCATTGTATAAACTTGTTTTTCTTTTCACCCATCTGTTGCATTCAGTGTTCTCTATGACAACACTAACTAAATGAAAAGTATACAAAAATAATAACAATGAAAAAGGTCAGAATAAAATATATACCTCTTCATTGGGGTTATTTGTCCAGCTTGATACTGTAAAGCACCACCTAAAAGGGAAACGAGTCAAGTTACATTATTAAAGCTGCATCAAGCAAAAAGCAGTCCAACAGAAGAAAAATATATCAGCCAATGAATAATTCAGAGAACCAGAGGAGATGTAATCTGCATATTTCGGCTGAGTTTTTTTCCTCAAGCGGCTTTCAAAGCCATTCATATTAGTCCTATAAATTTCACAATCTATTGTCCTGACCAGAGCTAAAAATGTGGAAACTAGAGATGCACCGAAAATTTCTGTCACCGAAACATTTTGACCTAAAATGGCACAGAAAAAAAAAACATAGAATTTTACTGTGACTTAACAGCAAATTTTTGTAGATTTTACTGTGATTTTACTGTGCTTATGGTGTGCTTTTCATGGGTCATGCGACTCAAAAACCTCATCAAAAGTGTAACACGGGTGCGTTAATTATGCGTTCTTGCTGCGTTTTTGATGCATTTCAACTGGAAAGTGCGTTTTTTTGTGATTTTTTTTTTTAACCAACCAGAAATGCAGCAAGTAGGATTCTTAACACCACAATGGAAGCCCAACGGACCAGTGTGCAGATTTTCTTGAGGTTTCCTTGCGCGCTAAAAAGTGCCAATAATGGCCAACAACAAATTCATATTCATTTAAATAGATATTAATTAAAAAGTCAAATATAATAAAAATCATATATAAAAATATATATATTTTTTTTAAACTGCCAGGTTGGGTTTCGGTTTTTGGTGCATCCTGCATTTTTAGTACCAAAATTTCGAATTCGGCGCACCTCTAGTGGAAACCCAAATCAGGGTGGATGCCAATTGACATGTTGGTATGCCTTTGGATTGTAGGGGGGGAATACAGGAACACCCAGAAATAGATACAGACATAAGGAGAACATGAAAACTTCATGCAGACAGTGTTTCGGGTGGGAATTGTGTCCAGGACCCTTGAGCTACCAATAAGGGTGCTAGCCACACGTTTAGCCACATACTTACAGACTGAAATTCACAATGCACTGAAATATTTATAGACCTACTGTAAACTATGTGTTTCTGATCACTTACAGATATACTAAGCATACAGTCACTAAAGAGGTTTTTAACAAATAGTGGTGAACCTATAGCCAGTGACACACAGTAAGCACAAACAAGAACAGCACTTGTATCCGCTTAGACTATGTATGACACCCTACTGCTTGGACTTCTGGACATTACTACTTACCCAGTGTTGCTACAGCATTGTCCACACCAGATGGATTCCCGTGGATGACCTTTTCTCCCTGAAATGCCCAACTATTAATGAGCTTTAATTCAGTCTCTGTCCACCTATCAAAAAATATGGTTTTAGTATTTTGGTTACCAAGGTTAAAAAAAAAAAAAACACAACAGACATACAAAGAATATCACAGTATGTATATTTAAAAAAATGATCATGTGTGAAGCGAATAATGTCGATAAGCCTATGTTATACATCAATATTGGAAGTCACACTTAAAAGGGGTTGTAAAGGATAATTTTAGATATTTTTTCTAAATAACAAACATGTTATACTTACCTCCACTGTGCAGTTTGTTTTGCACAGAGTGGCCCCAATCCACGTCTTTTGGGGTCCCTCGGCGGCTGCCTCGGCTCCTCCCCGCAAGAACTTACCCCCTTCATGCAAGCTCTCTCCTATGGGGGTTAGCTCTTGAGGGCGCGCTACCGCGACACAGCCGGCGGTTGTAGCCGCTCAATGTATCACTTGGCCCCACCCCTCGGCAGCCACGTCATTGGATGTGATTGACAGCAGCGCGAGCCAATGGCTGCGCCGCTATCAATCCATCCACTCTAGCCAATTAACGGCCATACTGAGTGTATAAGGGGACATCGGGGGCGAGCGCAGCAGGTGAACGGGCTTAGGTAAGTAAAACGGGTGGGGGACGTTGTAGTGTCACATTCCGCTCCCTATCACAGAATGCTGCGGAAGTGATGTTTTGTCGCCACCATCTTGCTACACCCCACACTCCTGCACAGTAATGATAGAGTGTGAAGGGGGCAAGCGGACATCTTGTTACACCCACCAGAGTTTTAGATTTCACAGTTATTTTGAACCCAAACTGAGTTTATGTGCTTACAGACAGTACTTGAAAATCCGACGGACGGTTTAAATGTTACATTTCTTTTTTTTTTTTGTTTACAAACTATTATTAGTAAAGATAAATGGTGGTACAAATCCATATAATGAAGGGATATACAAAAAGATGGATACAACACATGAAAAGTCAGTCAGTGAACATACATTAATACAGCTTTTAAAGGCTACAATCATGTATATTGATAACAGGAAAATTGAAGACGGGGGCAAAAGCAGCAGCAAACCTACTGACCTTACATGGTTGCTAATGTGACAAAACACCTCCGATTTTCACATTTAACATGTAAACAGTCCGTCGGATTTAAAAACACTGGCCCAGATTCACAGAGCGATTACGCTTGTCTAACTGGTGTTAGACAGGAGTAATTTCAAATTTTGCGCGCCGTATCACTAGTTTGAATCCTCAAACCATGATACGGCGGCTTCGGGCTTCGATCCGAGAGGCTTACGTCTTCGTAAGCCTTTGGATCTACGCTGCAAACTTTTTGCGGCCGCTGGGAGGAGTCCGCGTCGTTTTCAGCGTCGGGATATGCAAATGACTTTTTACGGCGATCCACGAAGATACGAGCGGCCTTCGCAATCGCTTACGTTATTTTTTTGCTACGTACTGTTAGACCAGCTATTTGCTGGTCTAACGGTGCGTAGCCCATGTTAAGTATGGCCGTCGTTCCCGCGTCGAATTAATTTTTTTTTTTACGTAACTCGTTCGGGAATAGGAATGTCCGTAAACGACGCTACTCAAAAAAAAATGACGTAACGACGTGATTTCGCGCAATGCACGGCGGGAAATTTCTGAACGGAGAATGCGCAGTTCGATCACCGCGGGAACGCGCCTATTTTAAATGCTTCACGCCCCCTACTCGCGTAGATGGATTGCGACAGGAGAAATACACTACGCCGCCATAGTTTACTGGACAAAATCTACCGGGATTCCACGTAGAGCCAGGTGAAATACGGCGGCGTAGAGTATTTCTGATACTCTACGCGAATCTAATTGTATGTGAATCTGGGCCACTGTATTTAAGCAAATAATCTCCGTTATGTGTTGAAAATAACTGTGGAATCTAAAACTCTGATGGGTGTAACAAGATGTCCACCTGGCCCCTTCACACTCTATCATTACAGTGCAATGGTGTTGGGTGTAGCAAGATGGCCACGACGGAACGTCACTTCCGTAACATTCTGTGATGGGGAGCAGAATGTGACAACACACCGTAACCGTCAGATGTTTTTTCACCTTTAAAGCATAGAATGGATTAAGGTGAAAAAACATGAACCTTTACAACCCCTTTAAATGTAGTCAGTAGTGTGGACTACACCAGCCCTCAAAATTTCCACTCGCCTACTAGCATTTGGCGAGTGATGACAGGGCTGCATGACCAATCTCCCTCCAATCTGTACCTAAACTTAGAGCCCCAATGCGATTGGCGGCCGAAGAGGAAAGGTGCATGCTCGGGAAAAGTAGTCTGGTGAGTTGCTCACAGGCAGAGCAGTACACAGGTCCCATGGCTTAATGAGAATTGTAAGGAGAGTACCTAACAGTATGACCTCTCTGAGCCTGCCCCCCTCCCCCCGACCAATGTAGCTGGAGAGCAGGGAGCAGGAAGTAATGAGTGAGGTGAAGGATTGCAAAAATGACCATTCCGGGTGTCCCAGTAGGCAGTGCAGCGCTCTCTGAAAGTTGCCCTGACATGAGAGCGACAGCCTTCCAGTTTGTGCAAGTAAGTGTCCAGCAGTTCAGCCTGAGCACTGCGAGCAGACTGATCTCAATGTGTGCTGTGCGGTGTCAGTGTAATCTGTGCTATGGTGTCAATGGCTGTGCAGTTGTGTGGATCTCAGCGCTGGATTGTACCAGAGGATGGATGGGAGTTGCAGAGGAGACTGGATGGATGGGAGTTGCAAGAGAATGGGGAAGAGATCCGGTTCTAGTGCCGCGTCCCTCTGGTCTGCTCCCAGTGCCCTGTCCCTCTGGTCTGCCCCCAGTGCCCTGTCCCTCTGGTCTGCCCCCAGTGCCCTGTCCCTCTGGTCTGCCCCCAGTGCCCTGTCCCTCTTGGTCTGCCCCCAGTGCCCTGTCCCTCTTGGTCTGCCCCCAGTGCCCTGTCCCTCTTGGTCTGCCCCCAGTGCCCTGTCCCTCTTGGTCTGCCCCCAGTGCCCTGTCCCTCTTGGTCTGCCCCCAGTGCCCTGTCCCTCTTGGTCTGCCCCCAGTGCCCTGTCCCTCTTGGTCTGCCCCCAGTGCCCTCTCCATCTTGGTCTGCCCCCAGTGCCCTCTCCATCTTGGTCTGCCCCCAGTGCCCTCTCCATCTTGGTCTGCCCCCAGTGCCCTCTCCCTCTTGGTCTGCCCCCAGTGCCCTCTCCCTCTTGGTCTGCCCCCAGTGCCCTCTCTCTCTTGGTCTGCCCCCAGTGCCCTCTCTCTCTTGGTCTGCCCCCAGTGCCCTCTCCCTCTTGGTCTGCCCCCAGTGCCCTCTCCATCTTGGTCTGCCCCCATGCCCTGTCCCATTTTGTTAAAGTTGTTGGTATTATTTAATTGTGTAACTTGATTCTGCATTAAACATTTAACAGTGTCATTCCATGAGATAATCTACAAGGGCGTGTTTAGGGGCGCAATTAGGTGCAGGGCAGTGTATGAATGGGCTGTTAGGTGGGGCAACTGGTGGCGAGTAACTCTTGAGGCCTGGCTAGTAGCTCAGGGCTTGAAATTTTGAGCCCTGGACTACACCATGCATAAAATGTCCCAATTAAAACCATACTGGAATAAAGCAAACTTCATACCTGCCATCTTCTGTGCCTTCATGAACTGGGCATGAAATCCTTCCAGAGACAGTTAGCAAGGCAGCAGCCAGACAAACAGAATAGGCAGCGCTAGACCCCAAACCGGCTCCTGGAGGTAGCTGGGACCAAACCACGATATTCAACCCCTTGATATCTCTAGAACAATTATACAAGTTTAGAAAGCATTCAGTTGTACAGTTTAACAATTCTCAACCATCTCTTAGTGCCGTTTGGAAGTACAGTATCCAGTGTCTCAAATTTAAAGGCAGCATTGAGGACTATAATACTTTATGGGATAAGCACTTACCAGTAGATCACAGACTAAAGATAAAACAAGGTTTACATTTGTTATAAGAAAACACATGTAAAACTCAAAATTGGCGCAGGCCCACTTTATACAATATAGAAGATGTAACATGACTATGATTAAGCAATAACAGATGTATTACTCTGTCCCTAGAGAAATATCACTGAGCATTTATAGGCGTCTTTCAAATGTCAACCAATCCAGGTCAGTGAGTTGAAGAGCAGGCAAGGACCACTTGAGTTGCACCTTTTGGTACCTAGATTTTGACATAGCAGTAATTGAAGAATAGTAGGTAGAAATAAACTTGGTACTATCTGGACTCTTCAGAAGTTTTTCAAAGGGAATTAAAAATTGTTGGGTTATTATAGGTTCTGTATTACATGCGAAGTGCAAGCCAAGGCTAGCAATAGTAAAATAAAGAAGTCAAAGGGAGACTCAAATTCCTCCCTTAAAGTTGAACTATGGGCAAAACTTTAGGAGTGTGTCTATGGGAGCATTTGACCATTCTTCCAGAAGCGCATTTGAGAGGTCAGGCACTGATGTTGGATAAGGCCTGGCTTGCAGTCTCCGCTCTAATTCATTCCAAAGGCGTTCTATCGGTTGAGGTCAGGACTGTTTGTAAGTTACTCCACTCCAAACTCACTCATCTGTGTCTTTATGGTCCTTGCTATTTGCACTGGTCCAAATCATTTCGTGGAGGGGAGATTATGGTGTCGGGTTGTTTTTCACGGGTTGGGCTTGGCCCGTTGGTTCCAGTAAAGGGAGCGCTTAAGGCATCAGCATACCAAGACATATTGGACAATTTGATGCTTCCAACTTTGTGGGAACAGTTTAGGGACGGCCCCTTCTGTTCCAATAGAAAGAAAGGAGTCACCGCTCCAGGTGGGATCACTAAATGGTTACAGGTGGTGCAGGATACCGAGGGTGCTGGCGGTGCACTAAGCAAAATGAAGACAAAGAAAAATGGATAGCCGCACTCCAAAACCTGATGGGTGGTCTTTTATTCAATAGACAGCATGTACAAAAATAGGGTCACAGCAGTGGAAACAAGGAACAGCCGACGCATTTCGCACTGGATCAGTGCTTATTCATGGCCATGAATAAGCACTGATCCAGTGCGAAACGCGTCGGATGTTCCTTGTTTCCACTGCTGTGACCCTATTTTTGTACATGCTGTCTATTGAATAAAAGACCACCCATCAGGTTTTGGAGTGCGGCTATCCATTTTTCTTTGTCTTCCCTTCTGTTCCAACATGACTGTGCACCAGTGCACAAAGCAAGGTTCATAAAGACATAAATGAGTGAGTTTAGGGTGGAGGAACTTGACTGGCCTGCACAATAGAACACCTTTGGGATGAATTAGAGTGGAGACTGCGAGTCAGGCTTTCTCGTGCACATCGGTGCCAGACCTCCCAAATGAGCTTCTGGAAGAATGGTCAAACATTCCCATAGCCACACTCCTAAACCTTGTGGACAGCCTTCCCAGAAGAGTTGAAGAAGATGTTATAGCTGCAAAGGGGAGCCAACTCAATACTGAACCCTACGACCTAAGATTGAGATGCCATTAAAGTTCATGTGCATGTAAAGGCAGGTGTCCCAATACTTTTGGTAATATAGTGTATGTCTTGAAGGACATTATCTGCCAGTGTATGACCTTATTTTCAGCTGTGGCTCATTTACTATAAGAAAGAAGGGGCGCCGTTTGTCATCCCCTTTACTTCTGAGCAGAGAATCTTTTGAACTATTTTGAACAATTCTTCAGAAACAATGGGTGTAGGCGTGCCTCATTACGCTGATAACTTTAGATATCTTGGTACACAGCCCAAATTTTCAAGAAATTTGAGAAATATGTGACAGGGAATTGACACATAAAACACTACTCTTCAGTGGTTGTTCATGATAATTCATTAGACCTAGTTTAAATATTTATATGAAGTGTCACTCACCGCCCACAGATGGAAAGGTAGAGGTAGAGGAAAGCCAGGGCAGCAAGTCTTTCAGTGTCGTTAGATCCTTCAGGAAAGCCTGCAAATGTCTTCAGTAAATCCAGCTGTTCTGAACTGGGGCTCACAGGCTCGTGTCCAGGGTCACCTACAGAAAATAAATAAAACAAAATAAAAATAAATGCAGCATAAATTTAGCTCATGGGTTGTGTACAAACAAAACACCAAAACTGTTTTTTTATTTTTTTATTTAGAGTAGAAAACGTTAGAACCTCTGTTGGGTTTTTATTACAGGAAGCACACTCCATACTTCAGTAGGGAGAATTCCCTTTCACCTATCTTTGTGACACAGAGGGAGATTTACTAAAACTGGAGCACAGTTCTGGTGCAGCTGTGCCTAGTAACCAGCTTCCAACTTCAGATTGTTCAATTAACCACTTTAATACCAGACACTTATACACCTTCCTGCCCAGGCCCATTTTCAGCTTTCAGCGCCGTCGCACTTTGAATGACAATTGCGCGGTCATGCTACACTGTACCCAAACAAAATTTTTGTCATTTTGTTCCCACAAATAGAGCTTTATTTTGGTGGTATTTGATCACCTCTGCGGTTTATATTTTTTTTGCTCAAAAAAAACACGACAGAAAATGTTGAAAAAATTAAATAAAAAAAAGTTTTCTTTGTTTCAGGTTTTTTTTTGTAAATAAGTACGTTTTCTACTTCAATGACAGGCACTGATAAGGCGGCACCGATGGGCACTGATGATAGACACTAATAGGAGGCACTAATAGGCGGCACTGATGGGCACCAATAGGCAGCACTGCTGGGAACTTATGGGTGGCACTGATGGTCACTGATAGGTGGGCACAAATGGGCACTGATGGATGGCATTGCTGGGCATCACAGCTTTAAGGTCTTTCACAATGGTGCCAATCAGTGCCCATTTGTGGGCACTGATTGGCACTTATTTGGCATCAATTTGCATATGTGGATGGCCATGTGGGATGTACCTGGCCATCCACATGCTTGGGGCTTCCCTGGTGGTCCTGGCGGCTTCCCTGGTGGTCCAGTGTGGGCATCCGTGGGGGGGGCTGCACTGATAAACAATCAGCGCAAAACCCCACCTGTCAGGAGAGCCACCGATCGGCTCTCCTCTAATCGCGTCTGTCAGATGCAAGTGAGGAAGAGCTAATCAACGGCTCCTCCTGTTTACATCGTGATCAGTCGTGACTGGACACGGCTGATCGTGTGGCGTGACGTCCAGTCAGGATAACAGAACCACTTCCCGAAAGTCAATTGTCTATTGACCGGGTGGGAAGTGGTTAAAGTATAACTAAAAGCAATACTTTATTTTAGCTTTGGATAGAGTGGAGTGGGATTAGAACTTTTGTCAGGTTTTTATTCCCATCTGTGTTGTGTCCCCGTTATGGAGAGTCATGCTCTCCATTTGTCCCGTTTACCATTATCATTGAAAATCCCAAGTTTTGGGCTGTCCTCAGAAAAGTAATAAAGAGAAAATCCTCTAAGGAGGACATTAATTCTGGTGACCTGGGGGACCCCAAGATATTCCCTTAATTTGCAGTGATTTCCTCTCACTTCCTGTTTTGGCTATGGGACAGGAAGTGAAGGTAAATTTCTCCAATGGGACAAAGACAGCAAATAAAAAATAAACTGACAGGGGTTATAATCCATCCTTACTCTATCCATAATAAAAAGTTTTGCCTATAGTTCTACATTTTTTTTAAATTGTTTTTATTAAGGTAATTTTAAAGTCTTGAGTTACAAAACAGGGCCATACCCCGGCCAAACATTGCACGTAGGAACGTGCACAAAAAAACAGAGTAAAAAACAAAGAAACAACAAAAACAGCAGAACAATTAGTCTTCACACCATTGCCTATAGTTCTACTTTAAATGTTCTATGCCAAGCTGCACCAGATTTTGCAATCTCCAGTTTAAGTAAATCCCCTCAAAAACAAGAAATGGGGAGAAAATGGGTCACTGAGAGCCCAGGTTCACACTGCTGCGGGATTGAAATTGTGCGAGTTCAGGTGAACTCGCACCATTTTATTCCCGCATGTCAGTCAGTCATGTTCACACAGGTCCGGTGCAGCCAGAGTGCGGAATTAGTACAAATTGAAAAAGAAAGTCTGTTTTCTCAGCAGTGTGGTCTGGCTCAGGCGCGAATTCAGGCCCATTGACTTTGATGGAAACGCTTCTGAATCACACATGTCAATTCAGTTGTGAACAGGATACAATCCTGACTTCATCAAAAACTGACCTGAAAACGCTGAACAACTATTTTGTCAATTAGCTGCGAAAACGGAGCTTCAATTCGCACCGCTGATGTGTAAACCCAGCCTAAGCCCCCATGCTGTAAATAAATACATACAAGAACAATCACTACTTATTGTTGAGTAACTTTTACAGAAAACAGCTTATTTTACAATGCTGTGTGCACAGCAGGTAAATATTCTAAAGCCCCGTACACACCATCGGATATTCCGACAACATATGTCCTATCGACGTGTTTTGTCGGATAATCTGACTGTCTGTATGCTCCATCGGAAAATTGTTGTCTAAATTTCTGACAACAAATGTTGGATGGTCATGCTCTCAAATTGTGTTCTGTTGGATTATCTGATCATGTGTACACAAAGCCATCAGACTAAAATCCAAAGTACAAACACGCATGCTCCGAACCAATGCTAACCAAAAGACAACGTTAGCAGAAGTTGCCCAAAGGGTGGCAGGAAAAGAGCAGAAAAAACACGTAGTTTCGTGAATGCTGCCTGGAAAAGTTCTGCCGTCTTGTATGCAGAACAAGTTCACGGCCAACGCCCTTCACACAAAATTCTGGAAATTTTTGGACATCATCTTCTGTTAAAATAATCATTTATATTTTTTATCTTAGTTCATGACCTGAAACATGTAAATTGCTGCAGCGATATCTCTTTTGAACCCCCTGGAGCATCTGACTAATATCTCCCCTGTACATAGTCTGGAATGATGCGGAGAAAACAGGGATACAGAGGGAGATGTAGCGGAATAGAATGTTAATACCCCTATATAATGGGGCATTTCTATTATATTGTGTGTACGGTGAGGACGCTGCAGCTATTACGTGTGCAGGCTTTGCTTGCTCTTGCACATGAACATAGCTTATACAATTCAAAGCAAAATAAAAACTGCTGACTAACTGAAAAATACACTGCGAAAACATTCTCCAACTATGACAGAAAAACCACCTCTATGACATGGGCTTTGCAGAACAACTCCAGCCAACTAAGCACTAAAAAGGTACCCACAGACATGACTGTAGTCTGATTTGACTTAAAATGGTCATATTATCAGGCAATGATTTTATGTCTACAAGAGGCCTTGAACACCCTCTTTGATTGGCCACTGCTGGGGGACTAGTTCTAGGATCTGGTCCCATCACTTTTAACCACTTAAGACCCGGACCAAAATGTAGGTAAAGGACCTTGCCCCTTTTTGCGATTCGGCACTGCTTCGTTTTAACTGACAATTGCGCGGTCGTGCGACGTGGCTCCCAAACAAAATTGGCGTCCTTTTTTTCCCACAAATAGAGCTTTCTTTTGGTGGTATTTGATCACCTCTGCGGTTTTTATTTTTTGCGCTATTAACAAAAATAGAGCGACAATTTTAAAAAAAATGCAATATTTTTTGCTATAATAAATATCCCCCAAAAATATATAAAAAAAACTTTTTTTTCCTCAGTTTAGGCCGATACGTATTCTTCTACGTATTTTTGGTAAAAAAAATCGCAATAAGCGTTTATCGGTCGGTTTTACCAAAATTTATAGCGTTTACAAAATAAGGGATAGTTTTATTGCATTTTTATTCATTATTTTTTTTTTACTACTAATAGCGCAGATCAGCGATTTTTTTCGTGACTGCGACATTATGGCGGACACTTCGGACAATTTTGACACATTTTTGGGACAATTGTCATTTTCACAGCAAAAAATGCATTTAAATTGCATTGTTTACTGTGGAAATGAGAGCTGCAGTTTGGGAGTTAACCACAGGTGGCGCTGTAGGGGATGTGTGAACTAGAGTGTTTGTTTACAACTGTAGGGGGGTGTGGCTGTAGGTGTGATGTCATCGATCGCGTCCCCCTATTACAGGGATGACGCGATCGATGCTGCGGACACAGAGAAGCACGGGGAAGCCGTGTGTACACACGGCTCTCCCCGTTCTTCCGCTCCAGGGACGGATCGCCGCACTCCAGCGGCGATCGGGTCCGCGAATCCCGCGGTCCCGGAGCTTCGGACCGGGTCGCGGGCGCGCGCCCGCGACCCACGGCTGGGTACTAAAATCAAAGTATATATACGTTGATGTGCCCAGCCGTGCCATTCTGCCGACGTAAATGTGCAGTAGGCGGTCCTTAAGTGGTTAATAGGCCAACACAGGCCCTCTGACATCTATATAAACTTGTAAGGTCAGCAGATCTTGCAGTGAGGCAAGCTGAATCAGCGGATCCCCAAACATGGATTTTAACCCATCATACTACACAAGGGGGCTCCTAACTTTTCAAACAAAGGGCCAGTTTATTGTCCTTCAGACATTAGGGGGGCCGGATTGTGGCCAGCAGGGGCAAAAAATGTCATATGCTTGTCATGAGTAAGAGTAAATATGGCCTCAGGGTTGGTGGTAAATAGGAGTAGTGTTCCTATTAATAGGAGGAATAGTATCCCATCATTGGTATCGGTGGAAGAAATAGTGCCCCATTGTTGGTGTCAGAGGGAGGAATAGTGCACCAAGGGCCTGATAAAGGCTGGCAAAGGGCCAAATCTGGCCCTCGGGCCACAGTTTGGAGACCCCTGTACTACACCCATGAAAATATAAAAAACATGAAATAGTCAGTCGATTTTCATGTGGTTGCAAACAAGCGTTGTTACTATGAATAACCAAACTCACCTTGGAATCTGGCTAGTAGAAGCTGAAGTTCACTGACATCCCAGGTAAGCTTAGTTCCAATATTTGGCAAGTTTATTAACACAGTGCTGTCCCTGTGAGGTTTGACTTGAATAAATGTTCTTAAATTTAATCCCACTGCCAAAGCCATCTAAAAAAAAAAAAAAAAAAAAAAAAAAAAAAAAAAACGGACATTAAGTAACAGAGCATATGACAAACAGTTCAAGGAGTTCAACTAAGTTTTCAAATGCCTCAGCCAATTTACCCTGTAAGGAGCTTTTTACTAAATTGCAAATAACATGACGTGGGTCTCGGATTAAATTAATTTGATTTTGCAAATTAAAAAGACTTTCTGCAATTGCAAAACTTTAGCTGTCAATTTTGGGGGGGGTCAATGCTGGTAGTTGGTGGAGAGCTCCCAGCAGAGACCAATGGACTACCCCAAGCCCCACACACTAACCATACCTGTAACACTACCCATCCCATACAGTGGATTTGTGCTTTTGATGCCAACCTTTGCAGCAAGTTCATTTTTATCTGTTCTCCTGCCATTCCATGAACCAAGAAGCAGAAGCCCTATGAAAGCTTCCAGTTGCAATTTGGAGCTTACACAGAGTTATGGACCCCATCCCCCCTTAATCCAACAGTGCAGGGAACCTGAGCAGCTAATCATAAACCGCCAGTGACGCCACGTAGGAGCAATGACAGTTTGCTTCCACTAATGAATGAAGAGGCAGAGTAACAAAGTGAAGATATGTACACTTGTGGAGGCAGCAATAAATCAAATCCAAGTGTGTGTTATGTCACCGGCGCTCATCAATATTGTTTTTATCAAGCAGTCTGCTGCAGTTTTAGTGAACACCTCTAAAAAAGGAGTGCAAAATTGTGGAAAGAAAAATATATATGTGTGTGCACATAGATGTGAACATATATTACTGTGCTGATCCTGTAGATTGGTATAAAGAAATATAAATACACCAACAGATGATATAAATCCCCCCAAACAAAACAACAACAATGTGTATATACAGTGCGGAAAATAAGTATTTGAACACCCTGCTATTTTGCAAGTTCTCCCACTTGGAAATCATGGAGGGGTCTGAAATTGTCATCGTAGGTGCATGTCCACTGTGAGAGACATAATCAAAAAAAAAATTCCAGAAATCACAATGTATGATTTTTTTAACTATTTATTTGTATGATACAGCTGCAAAGAAGTATTTGAACACCTGAGAAAATCAATGTTAATATTTGGTACAGTAGCCTTTGTTTGCAATTACAGAGGTCAAACGTTTCTTGTAGTTTTTCACCAGGTTTGCACACACTGGAGGAGGGATTTTGGCCCACTCCTCCACACAGATCCCTCCAAAGATTCTCTATTGGGTTTAGGTCTGGAGACTGGCTAGGCCACGCCAGAACCTTGATATGCTTCTTACAGAGCCACTCCTTGGTTATCCTGGCTGTGTGCTTCGGGTCATTGTCATGTTGGAAGACCCAGCCTCGACCCATCTTCAAAGCTCTAACTGAGGGAAGGAGGTTGTTGCCCAAAATCTCGCAATACATGGCCCCGGTCATCCTCTCCTTAATACAGGGCAGTCGCCCTGTCCCATGTGCAGAAAAACACCCCCAAAGCATGATGCTACCACCCCCATGCTTCACAGTAAGGATGGTGTTCTTGGGATGGTACTCATCATTCTTCTTCCTTCAAACACGGTTAGTGGAATTATGACCAAAAAGTTCTATTTTGGTCTCATCTGACCACATGACTTTCTCCCATGACTCCTCTGGATCATCCAAATGGTCATTGGCAAACTTAAGACGGGCCTTGACATGTGCTGGTTTAAGCAGGGGAACCTTCCGTGCCATGCATGATTTCAAACCATGACGTCTTAGTGTATTACCAACAGTAACCTTGGAAACGGTGGTCCCAGCTCTTTTCAGGTCATTGACCAGCTCCTCCCGAGTAGTCCTGGGCTTATTTCTCACCTTTCTTAGGATCATTGAGACCCCACGAGGTGAGATTTTGCATGGAGCCCCAGTCTGAGGGAGATTGACAGTCATGTTTAGCTTCTTCCATTTTCTAATGATTGCTCCAACAGTGGACCTTTTTTTCACCAAGCTGCTTGGCAATTTCCCCGTAGCCCTTTCCAGCCTTGTGGAGGTGTACAATTTTGTCTCTAGTGTCTTTGGACAGCTCTTTGGTCTTTGCCATGTTAGTAGTTGGATTCTTACTGATTGTATGGGGTGGACAGGTGTCTTTATGCAGCTAATGACCTCAAACAGGTGCATCTAATTTAGGATGATAAATGGAGTGGAGGTGGACATTTTAAAGGCAGACTAACAGGTCTTTGAGGGTCAGAATTCTAGCTGATAGACAGGTGTTCAAATACTTCTTTGCAGCTGTATCATACAAATAAATAGTTAAAAATTCATAAATTGTGATTTCTGGATTATTATTTTTTGATTATGTCTCTCACAATGGACATGCACCTATGATGACAATTTCAGACCCCTCCATGATTTCCAAGTGGGAGAACTTGCAAAATAGCAGGGTGTTCAAATACTTATTTTCCGCACTGTATATATTATATATTTATTTATTATATATGTGTAAATTAAATCCACCCAATAATATACATAACCAAATAAATAACCAATGTGCGCCAAAACAAACAAGTGCTCCAACCAATAAAATTCAAATGAGTGAAAATAAAGTTCAATAAGTGAAAAGTGCAAAGAAAAAGTCCAACTTTTGCAGATTTCATGTGTTAAATCAACCAAATGTTAGTGACTCTTCCATCCGTTATGTCACCACCACCCATTTACAAAATATGCGCTCACCGGAACAAGCTATGATAATCGCCTATAGGGATATCAACACGTTGTTTCCCAGATCTGAGAAGCTTTCCCTTTCCTCGCAGCTCTCCTGCTACTTTCCGTTCCCAATGGGGTGAAATAGTTCTTAAAATAAAAGGGCTTGATATGGTGTAGTATGTTCAAAATTGTATAGATTTATTCATTCAAAGCCATAAAAAATTTTACTCACATGTTTTTGTGCCTATCCTTACTGGCACTAGGCTGTCCAGCGTTACCGCTCTCCGTGTTATTCCGCCGGCGTGCCTTCCACGCCTCGGTTCCTGAGCGATTCAGCATCCGGAGGTGTCACGTGACGTAATTCCGCCTATACAAATTACCCAGAAGCCTCTACGTGTTTCGCAAGCGTTGTTGCGTCATCAGGAAGCCTTCCTGATGACGCAACAACGCTTGCGAAAGGCATAGAGGCTTCTGGGTAATTTGTATAGGCGGAATTACATCATGTGACATGTCACGTGACACCATATCAAGCCCTTTTATTATAGGACCTAATTCGCCCCATTAGGAAAGGAAAGCAGCAGGAGAGCTGCGAGGAAAGGGAAAGCTTCTCAGATCTGGGAAACGTGTTGATATCCCTATAGGCGAATATCATAGCTTGTTCCGGTGAGCGCATATTTTGTAAATAGGTGGTGGTGACACAACGGGTGGAAGAGTCACTAACATTTGGTTGATTTAATTTGTTCTTTTATTATTTGAACTCAAATGTCCCGGTTTGACTTGAACACCCCTCGCAGTATTGCTGAGACACTAATTATATGTGTAAATAATATATATATGTGAAGCTACAGTATCTACAAAACTACTAAAAGTCTGCAACATCAGATGTTGACTTCAAACTACCCAGGCTGTGACAATTTAGAAATGGGCAATCTTTATTGAATTAGGACATTACTAGTCAAAGCATCCCTACTCAAGTACTATAAACATGGGGAGAGGTAATAGAACAGTCAGATCTGAGCAGATGTCGTGGGCAGGTAGCAGGCAACAGAAAAGTCAGGTCTAGGCAGAGGTTGTGAGCAGGCAGCAGTCAAGAAACTAATCGGGTCCGGGCAGAAGTCGTTGGGCAGGTGGCAGTCAGAGTAGTCAGGTCGAGGCTGAGGTCTTGGGCAGGTGGCAGTCAATCGAGTAGTCAAGCCTGGGCAGAGGCCATGGGTAGGCAAGAGCGTAGTTAGGTTGGGGCAGAGGTCGTGGACAGGCAGCAGTCAAAACAATCCATTTGAGCAATAAGCAAGGCATTCAGTAAGTATATTAGCTCTTTTGACAAAATCTAACCAAGCCTAAATCTGCTCCCACCCCCATTCTAACCCTAAAGTCCCATACACAAGATCGGAATTTACGATAGAAAAAGTCAGATGGACTTTTTCCATCAGAAATCCTGACCCTGTGTATACCCCATCGGAAATTCCGATGAATTACATTGGAGTATAGATAGAGAACATGTTCCGTCGGAATTCCTATGTGATTTTGGTCGGACAAAGGTCCGATCGTGTGTACGGGGCTTTATGCGAACTACCCTGTAAAGGAAATATCTGTATACTTCCCCTATTTAAGGGTGCTCCGGTTTGGTCATGTGATTGGGTGCCAGCGCCGCCTTAGGTGTAAAGATGGGACAGCTGACAACAGATGCCCCATAGTAAGTCTATGTGTGACATCACCGGCCAAGCTCTGCAGCCATTGTTGTAGCTCCCTTCTCTCCAGAGAAGTCAGTTGCTGGGGAGATCACGTGACTGGACCTGAGCGCCATTAGATCAGGTAAGTATACACAGGACAGTTAGCATAGGGCTTAGAATGGGGGTAGGTTTAAGCTTAGTTTTGGCCGGACATCTAATTTAAAATACCCTTTTGGACAGAGGACACGACACTTGGGGAATTCTGGAAGTCCTGGCAGGGATCCTGAAGGTCCCGTAAAAGCAACAATAAACAAACAGACAGGTTCTAACTCTTGTCCACTTCAAAAATAAAAGAAAATGTTTGGACTCGAGTATGACCTATAAACACCTAATAAAAAACTAGAAGCCTACACATGCAACACACAACATGATAAGAAGTAATACTAGTAGACATCATATACACTACCTTCCCATGGACCACAGCATGTTCACCATGTAATATTACTTTTCCAGGCGCAGATATGAATAATTCTTGGTCCATTGCTACGTAGTTCTGCCAAAAGAAGGTATTCTTAGTCAAAGAACAATCTGAAAACTTAAAGCTAAACTCAGCTGAAATAAATATTTTATTAGTAACCCCCCCTCTCAAAAGTAAGCTCTAATATTAGAGGGATAATTAAGTTAATCTTTGTTCCCCAGCAGTGAGATCTCTCCCCAGAATGTGGGCAGGCAGGTGGGATAGCCAAGTGTCAGATTATGCCCCGCCACTACGGGGCGTGTTTTGTGCGTGTTGCAGGGCGTCTTCGGTGTGTTGAATGGTGGGTTTTACAATACAACCTTAGACACAGGCATAACCCCCGTTCAACACACTGAAGACGCCCTACAACACGCACAAAAGACACCCTGCAGCAGCGGGGCATAATCTGACACTTACTTCTCCCTCCGCTGTTTGCATAGAATCAGATAATGCCACATACACTCTGCGCAATCGCCATGTTCAGGTCCTGCCAGCTGATCAACATATCAGCTGGAGTCACATTCCGTACCACACACGCGCATACCCATCAGAGGCATTTTTCGACGGGGCACTATTCAATAGAACACCAGCTTTCCGATAAAAGTGATCCCAGCAGCAGGATCCCTCCTAAAAGCGTCTGGAGAAGTACCCCCCCCCCTCTCCCGCCGCTTTCCAGCTTACGTTACCAAACGCTGAGCATTCCGGCTTCGGCAGGGTCTCGCCATAGAGATAAGCGATGGCTATATGCCCTTGGAGGACCAGAGCAACATCATGACATCACTTCCAGTTCCTGGACCATGTAAACATGTTTTCTTTTCTTTTGTTCTTAAGCAAAAGTTGAAAAAAAACAAGATATTTGGAGTCTTTAAAACCACAGATATCCCCATAAGGAGGACCTATCATGCTGTATTGTTATTGCGGGGGATGTTTACATTCCTTGCTATGTCCAAAAAGTGATAAAAATAAATGTTTTTTAAAGTACCGTAGTACCACTCAACGAGCATGTGCAATTTTAAAGCATGACATATGAGCTTTCTATTTACTCGGCATAACATCATCTTTCATATCATACAAAAAAAATGGGGGTATATATTGTGTTTTCTGTAGAAAAATGCAGCACTAAAAGATTCAATGTAAAGTTTAAAAAGTTCATAAACTGATTCTTAAAGTGCAAACAGTCTTCAAATACTCCCAAAATGGCTGAATGTCTCACTCACCAGAAATCCTTGCTGCTTACTTAAGTGCAGCAATAACGCATGAATCCAATATATTATTTTTTGTTTCTTTTTTTTAATTTGTTAAAGTGTACATTTCCAAGAATAAATTGCATTTAAAAAAACACGGCGCGGCTAGCGGAGGCCTCTAGCCGCGATTGAGCATGTATATAGGGTCACCCTACGGGTGGATGTGATATTGATACATTGGGTGATTTGGTATTTTTATTTATCTACTTTTATTATTGTAATCTCTATTGTGGGTTTATTGGATATCTACTATTGTCCCTTGGGTCTCAACTGAAAGATCTGATCCTTAGACATTTCAAGTGAGCAGGAGCCTATGCCGCACTAGGTTGTTTGTTCTTTTCTTGTGGACTTGCTGCAGTTGTATGCTACCAATGATGGAAGCAGCCCATTGCCGGCTGGCACGGACTCCTGCGTGGGGCTAGTCCCTCTGCTGTGGCAGGTTCACTGATGTTTGCTTGTTTGTTGTTTGTATGTCATTATACTCAATAAAAAGATTTTAAAATAAAATCACGGCGCAAAAACGGAGTGACAAAAAGAATTCCAACGACCGACATTTTATTCTCTAGGGTATATATAAACCTTAAACATATATAATAATAAAAAATATATATATATATATATATATATTTTTTTTTTATTATTATATATGTTTAAGGTTCTAAGTAATTTTCTAGCAAAAAAAAAAAATACAGATTTTTACTTTACAAATGTCAAAAAAAGGCTGGGTGCTTAAAGCGGAAAAACCAGCCTGTATTAAAAAAAAAAAAAAAAAGTCAGCAGCTACAAATACCATAGCCGCTGAATTTTAACCACTTGGCATCCACGCTATAGCCCAATGACGGCCACAGACTGGACCCCTTACCACGTGATCAGCTGTCAGCCAATGCCACTTCTTAGTTCCCACCAGTGCCACCCATCAGTGCAACCTCTCAGTGCCCACCAGTGCCGCCTTATCGGTGCCCATTAATGCAGCCTCATCAGCGTACATCAATAAAGGAGAAAAATTACCCGTTTGCAAAATTCAAAGTGCGACAGCGCTGAAAGCTGAAAATTGGTCTGGGCAGGAGGGGGTTTAAGTGGCAAGTAAGCAAGTAGTTAAAATAAGGACACTTACACCTTTAGTGAGGACTCTGTGACTTTGGCTCCCAGGACGCAGTTTGATCCCTGTGGGGGCGTTCGGGAAGCCGAGAGTCGTGGGGTCTGAACTCCTGACATGTTTCTGTATAAGGTCAGGCTTGACGTCCACTAGGGTAGTTTAATCTATGCTACCTCCATAGTTTGGTCATGTTAGCAGGCTTTGTTATCTTACTGATTGGACACATATTGCTCCAGTACTGTTATGGGGGTCTATCTTGGCCCCGTTCTATCGGGTGTCATTGTCTATTTTTCTTATTGTTATTGTGAAAAATTTCGATAAAACTCTTTAAACATAACAAATAAGGACACTTACCTGTCCAGGTATCCTGCGATGTCGGCCCCCCTAGCCAATCCATCCATCAGCTCCGGGAGCAGGCGCCGGCATCTTCACTAAAAGAAACAGGGAATGAAGCCTTTCAGCTTCACAGACTGTTTCCTACTGTGCATGTGTGAGTCTTGCTGCACTTTCTGAATGGTGTTGTCTTCTGGGACCCGTGTGTGTCTCGCAGCATGCAGTGGGGGGGGGGGGGGGGGATTTCATAGATCGCTACATTGTTGTGCAGCGATCTTACCCAAAACTAGGAATGGGCACCTGGTTTTGACAGGTATCAGCTCTCCCCCCCCAAATAAAGTGCCAAATGTGACAGTGGAGGGTGCGAACAATTGGAGCTTCCACTTTTGGGTGGTGCTCTGCTGTAAGCGGTTATTTGACCCCCGCAGACGATCACATGAGCACTACAACTGCAATGCGATACTGAAAACTCAGCGTTTCCCACATCACATCAGTGTGAACCAGAGCTAAATCTATTTACATCAGGTGCAATACTACGCATACTTCTGTAGAGATCCACACACAGTACAATCTGATTGTACAATCTACTGACAACTGTGCTCAAAGACCTGCCCGATTGGATGCAACTTGGCTGGATAGATAAGGCAGGCACGAATATTACTTAGTTTTAGCACATTTAAAGCTGATTGTAACATTTCTGGATCACTACATCTAAAACATATCATGCATTGCTGAGCACTAGAACAAAGACAAAGGTTCTGTTATACATACATAGACTGCAGACAGGTGACACACGTTCTATCAGGAGATCCTGCTGTCACAGCTGTCACCTCACTTCGGTTCCATACACTTCCAATGCGATCAATGAACTCCACACTGTACACATCCCTACACCAATCAGTACAGCCCAGCCACTTCTAACCAATCGGTTTCAACAGCTGCACTTCCCTTATTTCCTCCAATCAGCAGAGACCCCGCCTCACCTGTTCTCCCAACCAGAGAATACTTCGACCTAACAGGCCGCGTCGCACGGGACCGTGCCCAATAAGTGTAGGTTGTGTGACCTAGCCAGAGCAGGAGGGCCAATCAGCTGCAGTGTAGAGTATGAGGCGAGCGGTGGGCGGGGTGTAGTCATGGCGGCGACCGTAGCCAGGTTGTCATTATGGAGAGTGGTGCGCGGATTGGGGCAGAGCAGGCGCCTGTATAGTGACAGTGCGGCTGAGGGCAGGTGAGAGGCTGCTGTGCTGGGGAGGGACATAGGGAGTCACCTTTCCCAGCATGGCCACGCTCCAACACAGGGGTCTCAAACTAGTATGTCCCGCGTGACATCCGGCTGGCCCCTTTTGCAGGTTTAGATTTGTAAAACATTAATATAAGTGCCTATACTGTGTAAAGCCCAGTAATACTCCGGGGGTTATTTACCAAAGGCAAATCCACTTTGCACTACAAGTGCAAACTGAAGTGCAGTCGCTGTAGATCTGAGGGGATCTGCTGATATAATCCAATTATATGCAAGCTAAAATGCTGTTTTTTTTATTTACCTTGCATGTCCCCCTCGGATCTACAGCGACTGCACTTTCAAGTGCACTTGTAGTGCAAAGTGGATTTGCCTTTCGTAAATAACCCCCATTGTCTCACCCTGCTCTGCACATGCTTAGTTGCACTGCCAAGTTTGTAAAGGCAGATCTGCTGATCGGACAAGCGCGAAAATTTTCCTCGTACAATGTCAGATCGTACGATTTTCGTTTAGTCAGTACAGCCGTCGTCATACAATACAAATACATTACATCACGTGACATCACTTCCGATCTTTTTTTTCTGTCGTACGAGAATTTTCGTGAGTTTAATAACCTATTTTATTTTACTTGCGATTATTAAGCGAAAAAAGTTGTACGATCCATCGGCCGATATTCGGAACGTGTGTATGGGCCATTAGTAATCACCACAGCCATTTCATCTGAGGGAAAGCCTGAAAACTTGACCTGTTGGTGTGCCTTGAGGACTGGAGTTGAAAAACACTGTTGTAGGCAATATAACTTTTGCGCAAACCAGTCACTATACAGTTATTGCGATTTTTTTTTACCAAAAATATGTAGAAGAATACGTATCGGCCTAAACAAAGATAAAAAAAAAAAAATGCATATTTATTATAGCAAAAATTTAAAAAAATTGTGTTTTTTTAAAAAAAAAAATGTACGCTCTTTTTTGTTTATAGCCCAAAAAATAAAAACCGCAGAGGTGATCAAATACCACCAAAAGAAAGCTCTATTTGTGGGAAAAAAAGGATGTCAATTTTGTTTGGGAGCCACATCGCACGACCGCGCAATTATCAGTTAAATCGACGCAGTGCCGGAAGCTAAAATTTTGTCTGGGCAGGAAGGGTGTAGGTGCACAGTAGGCAAGTGTTTAAAGTGGATGTAAACCCACTCTCATCCTTTCTAAACTACTGCCATAGTGCTGATCTATAAGGATATAAATGCCTCCTGCATGTATCCTTACCTGTCAAATGTTTCCCCTCTGTCTGTTATAAGAACTGAAAAACTGCAGAGCCTATGGGCGGGTGTGTTGTCTGGAGCTTGGTGGGTGGAGTCGTGATGTCAGTAGACTCCCCGCCCACCTCTACACTTCCCTTGTCAACATGCATTTTCTCCTATGTATTCCTTACACTAAATTCTGCTATGATCACTAACATCCAGTCAAAATCCAGAAAAGTAACCACATGACTTCAGAAAAGGAGTGGGGGTGGGAATTAAAAAATAATGCCAGTCTCCAGGCTAGTGCATGAGATATGTAAATAACCTGTCACTCACAGCAAGGGGGCGGAACAGACTAAGGTTTTTCTCTGTAAGTCCGTTTTATTTCACTGAAAATTAAAAGTGGATTGCTCAGAGCTGGATTAACTCTGTGTGGCAAGACTGGGCACAGATGATAGGAAATTTTATACTATTACATTGTGACAGCAAAATAATAAGAAAAAAAATTGGGTTCACAGCTTTAATTAAACCCCATATCCTTTACTTCCAAGGGAGATGCTTCTGTTTGATCTGCAAATGCCATGGTGCTGCACATGTGATAAGTTATGATACCAGCCATTTAAAGCGGTTGTATACCCGAACATGGGGGAAAAAAAACTGCAAAGCAAAGGCATAATGAGCTAGTATGTGTGCTACTGAAGGGGGCATTGAAGCATTATCCTTGCAGTGTGTATGGTTTACTTAGAGGGGAAACTAGTATTCATACCATTTTTTTTGTGACAGCTCCCAAACAGAAGCTGCAGCAAAGAAGTTCCCAAGAATTTACACAAAAACTGGAGATAAAGGTACTGCTATCAATGACGTAGGACAGGAACTGAAGGCACGAATTGTATAATATTCTGTATTCTTCTCTAGGTTTCTCTAGCACTTACACAGGAGAAAGAAGACCTAAGGATGACTTAGTGTTTGAAGCACTGGGAGCTACTGATGAACTGAGCTCAGCTATTGGGTAAGTTGTGCCAACTTGTATCCTTGTTTTGTTTTGTTTTACATGTATTGGAGTGAAATCATGGAAAGTTCAAACCTACTTTAATGAAGATACACTGTATTGTGTTTGTCTATTGTGTTAGATGTAAGTGCTTTTTATTTTATTTTAGCCCTCCTCAATAAAAGCTACATAAGTTAAACGTTGCATAATAGTTTTCTGTTCCAAACCCTGCATTGATAAGGCACAAATTGCCAGAAACTATTTTATGTAAGTGGAGATAAACAATTTTGTGAATTTAGTCTGTAGCTACACTTGGACCGCGTACACACGTCCGAGAACCTCGTCGGGCTAAACTCATCGTTCCGCTCGACGACGTTCCCGATGAGCGGTCAGAAAAGCTCGTCGAGCCAAAGTCCTCATTGAACAACGAGGAAAAAGAGAGCGTGCTCTCTTTTTTGGCTCAACGAGCTTCCCGACGGGACGCTCGTCGGAAGTGTACTCACGACCGAGAACCTCGGCGGAATATGTCTCCCAGCGAGCTTCTCGCTGGATTTTGCCGAGAAGCTTGGTCGTGTGTACGGGGCTTCAGATGTGAACATTAGCTTTACCTATATAGCAGGGATATGCAATCAGCGGACCTTCAGTTTTCGCAAAACTACAAGGCCCATCATCCCGCTGGGTGTCATGCTTGTGGATGTCAGTCTTGCTATGCCTCATGGGACTTGTAGTTCTGCAACAGCTGGAGGTCCACTAAATGCATATCCCTGCTATATAGGATGAGGATAAACAATGTATTCAATATAATTTATATAAGCTCAAGAATACGGAATACTTTAATGATATTTCTCTGTAGAGGCTTCAGGTGGAAGGGGTTGTGGTGCTCATTCTGTTCTAATTAGTCTCATCTGCTTTCCAGACTGGCCAGAGAATTCTGTCTGGATGCTAATCTCCAGTTTGTGTCTGAACTTGAGAAGGTAATGACTCATTGTTATGTTTGTACTCTCATACAAATAGATAATTTTTTTCTCATTATCCATTGTAATTAGCTGTAAGGGCTTTTAAGTTCATATTTTAACTCAGGGCTCCACAAACCCTGGGCGTCAGGTCGCATTAGCGATCTGGCACCTGGGGTGGCACAGCTGGGGTATCCTGTCTCCATGCTAACCCCCCGTGCTACCGCACCAGCCGGTAATTGAGGTGGTGGCTTTGCGGCCTTCTGCAGTCATATGGTTTCTTCTGAAATCTGGCGCCCTCTTGTGGTGGCTGTTGGTATGACAAGACAACCAGCAATGCTAATGGAGCTTCTCCTGCCTGTTTTCACTGTCTGTCCATCTCCTTCCCTTTACTTAGAACCCCCAAATATCTTATTTATGTTATATATATATATATATATATATATATATATTATTCTTTATTTTTTATTTAATTTGTTTATTTATTTTTTATTCAAACACCCTAGAGAATAAAATGGCGGTCATTGCAATACTTTCTGTCACACCATATTTAAGCAGCGGTCTTACAAGCACACTTTTTTGTGTAAAAATTACACTTTTTTGTGTAAAAATTACACTTTTTTATTAAAATATAAGACAACAGTAAAGTTAGCCCAATTTTTTTTTTTTATATTGTGAAAGATAAGGTTACTCCAAGTAAATTGATATCCAAGATGTCACGCTTCAAAATTGCATCCGCTCGTGGAATGGGGACAAACTTTTCCCCTTTTAAAATCTCCATTAATGAGGTTTAAAAAATTCTACAGGTTGCATATTTTGAGTTATAGAGGAGGTCTAGGGCTAGAATTATTGCTCTCGCTCTACCAATCGCGGTGATATCTCATATGTGTGGTTTGAACACCGATTTCATATGCGGGCGCTACTCACTTATGCGTTCGCTTCTGCACGCGAGCTCGGAGGGGCAGGGCGCGTTCCTGGCTCCTAGATTCCAAGCAAATTTGTCTAGCCCCGTTTTAACTGTATATGGAGATCTGTTTGCCACCTAACTTGTATATAAACTAGGGTTGTCCCGATACCACTTTTTTAGGACCGAGTACAAGTACCGATACTTTTTTTCATGTACTCGCCGATACCGAATACCGATACTTTTTTTTAAATGTCATGTGACAGTTTTCAAACCACAATACAGACTAAGGATATTTTCTTTAGAATTATGAAGAACTCTAACTCAAGACATTATAAAAGAATAAAAATGAGTAAAAATGAGTAAAAATGAATAAAAATGTTTTATTTGCTTGTCACGCAGTAGTAAAAAACTCAAAGAATTTTCACAGAACATGTTGATAAATACAAAAAAAGTATTCGGGCAGGCATCGGGAGCATTTGTGCGAGTACAAGTACTCCCGCAAATACTCGGTATCGGTCCCGATACCGATACTAGTATTGGTATCTGGACAACCCTAATATAAACCTAATCATTAAACCTCACATAAGAGTTAACGTTTTAATGTAATTTCAAAAGCTATTTAATCATTATAAATCTCCAGCTTTTATTAAAATAATAGCTGCTGATCCTGCCATGTCCTTGACTCCTAATTGCAATATGGCTACCATATTGGCTTCTGAAGGAGACAACAAGTAGCCATTTCAACACAAATTGCACAAGCATAGTCAACTGTTATCACCAAAAAGGCAGTTATTTATGGTACACAGTGCTTTTGAAATGGAAAAGTAGAGTATAAGTCTACCATGTACAGTTTAAAAAATGGTGCTTCAGCAGTTGTCCTCAACCTTATGGCTCGGTTCACACTTATGCGATGCAAGAATCAGCGCTATTCAAGTACAGGTTGCCACACCGCATCTCACTCGCAGGCAGTTTCACAAGTTAAAAGTTAATGACACCCCCAAATCGTTTCTCAGATCACAGTGGGAACTGTCAAATGGTACAGGAATCGGATCGCATGGGTGTGAACACACCATAAAAAGGGTCCTGCCCTAACCCCGGTGGGCCAAGTTAATCTTATTAAAATGTCGGTATTGCCTAAGTTTACTTACCTTTTTAGACAGACCCGGTACCTCTGCCTCATCGTTTCTTCAAGAAACTGGATAGTATCACCACCTCATTTGTTTGGAACGGGAGAGAATCCTAGAATAGCGAGGGCGACCCTACAACTGCCGGTCATGCTGGGGGGCCTGGCCCTTCCATGTTTTATGAAATACTCCTAAGCGGCGGTCCTAGTCACTGTCAAATGGTGTCTTTCTGAGGAGCCGGCTAATCCCGCATCTACGCTGGAGGCGGCGCTGCTTGGTTCATACTCTTAGCTGCGTAATCTGGTGCGTAGGGGCCTGCGGTCCAACATGCGGGTGACTCTCACTATGTGTATGACCTTTCGAGTGGGGGATACTGTTGCTAAGAAACATGGAGAGCCCAATGTTTGGTCTCCGGTTACCCCCCTCTGGGGCAGTCCAGCGTGCGGGGAACATTACAGGCAGCTTTCGTTTGAATAGCTGTGTTCCCCGCCACACCGCGTATAGACACTCCCCCTTGCTCGGGATTGGACGGGTGACCTGTCCAATCCCGAGCAAGGGGGAGTGTCTATACACGGCTGCCTATAATGTTCCCCACATGCTGACTAACGCGGCGGCGGCGGCATCATCATCTAAGTATGTGGGGAATCAGATATAGCCGCCAACTAAACAAGCCTGACAAGCCTTAGTCAATACAACTCTTCCGCTATATAAACTGACATATTTAGGAAGGAACTGCCCAAAGAAATTTGATAAAATTTGGGCAGCGTGGGTGAAGACAAAACATCTGACCCTAGAGTAGAACCCACGTTTGACCCATGCGTGCAACCCTGCGGCTCCCTCCCCTTATGTCACCTGCTTCCCCCAACACTCCTTTACACTAGGCTCTAATATGTAGGCTATGGGTTTAACATCGGATAGGTTATCCAGTGCAGCTAATATGCATGCATTCATAATCTGAAACAATTCAGTTCTTAAACTACAGTCCATATTCAATATAATTTTAAATCAGTTTGAGATGCTTCTGACATCATTCACAGTAATGGACAAGTGTATTTGACCTGCAATTAAAGAGGAAGTAAACCCTCTCTTAAAACACAAACCAAAAAAAACCCTGCAAGACAAAGGCATAATGAGCTAGTATGCATAGCATACTAGCTCATTAATGAATTACTAACCTGAGAATGAAGCCCCCGCAGCGGTCCTCGGACACCACCTCCGTAGCTGCCATGATACCCGGAGTGACTTCCGGGTATCGCTGCTCCGGCACTGTGACTGGCCGGAGCAGCGATGAAGTCACTCCTGCGCATGCACGTGGGAGCCGCCACTAACGCCATGATGGCGTTAGTAGCGGCACGCTCGGTGTGCCTGCGCGCTGTTGGACATCGGTGCTATCTTTCTTGGAAATATCTCCTTAACCGTGTAGGTTAAGGAGATATTTCTTGGACCTACAGGTAAGCCTTAATCTAGGCTTACCTGTAGGTCAAAGTGGTCTGTAAGGGTTAACAACCACTTTAATCTCTTTTTGACCTGCATTTGGTTCAATGACCTGTTTTTACTGTCCCATGGCTGCCCATGTGAGAGAGGCCTCAGGCCCCAGTATAAACCCAATGAGGGGCATTTAGTAAAGCTGTTGTGCCATTTTTCTTGCATTAATCCTTCTTGTTAATGTATTGTGCCAACTTCAAGAAGCATTTGTGACACTTTTGGCTCTGACATCAATTTGTGCACTAAATTCAGGTAGTTCTAAAATGCCCCACTTTTTTTGTATCGCCTGAAGCTAATTAAAGTGGTTGTAAACCCTTTTTTGCAACTTTATGCTACAGGTAAGCTTATATTGAGGCTTACCTGTAGCTACCCTGGATATCTCCTAAACCTGCACGGTTTAGGAGATATCCCCCTGTGTCTGCATGTGCCAAACTCATTGGCACATGCGCACTAGGGCAAACTGAAGCAATGGCACCTATGTGCCTTTGCTTCAGTCTTCGTGCCATTACCAGCGGCGCGATACCCGGAAGCAAGCCCCTGGCGATATGCCGGCGGCCGGAGGGGGAGACGAGGATGGCTGTGGGGGCTTCGATGTGAGGTTTTCGATGTACAGGGGTTTTTATTTTATTTTTTGTCTTTGGGTTTACAGCCTCTTTAAGACACTTTTTCTTTTGCATAGAGAAATGCTCGCTCAGATTTTGTGACTGTCTCATCATGCGCATTCTAAAAGTGGCGCAGCATGAGCCAAACTCAAATAAAAGTTCTAAATAGGCCTGTCACTGGTTCCAAAAAAACCCGATTTAGGACTCGGGTATTTCCGGCGCAATACGGCGCCTGCGCACAGACCTAGGAGCTGACTGCGCAGGCGCCGTATTTCTCCGAGTCCTACGGCAATGGCGCGTCACGCCCTCCGAAAAAAGCCGAGATAGGACTCGGAGAAATACGGCTCCTAGGTCTGTGCGCAGGCGCCATATTGCGCCAGAAATACCCGAGTCCTAAATCGGGTAGTTTCGGTACTAGTGACAGGCTATACACGCGCCATCCCCCGCTGGGGAGATAAATCAAAATTGAAGATAATACAGTAAGTGAGGCATTTAAAAAAAAAAAAACAGCATACTGGCGCTGACGCCAGTATGCTGGATCACCTGGAAAAGTGTATATTTAGGGTGAACCCCTCTTTAAATTACATGCCCATCTATCTCCCAATGATGTTTTCCTTTAACTGCAAGGAGGCCTGGACCTGGTCATCCTTTCTGGCAGGGGTGCCCGGGTCAGAATACAGGTTGAAAAGAATTACAAATAATTTTTCCTAACCCTGTTATTTGGAAGCAGCAGGAGACGGCTCCATATAAATCTATGTAGTTGTAAAATGTTCATGCTTTGTCAGGATGTTAATAAACACCGGAGGCAGAGGGGGAGGGTGGGTTACTTTAAGACTGTGCATGGGGGCAAAGACAGCAAGTGCTTTTTGTCTTGAAACGTGCTTATCCTTTAATCAAGTTTTAGCACAAGTAAGGATTTTTAGTAGACTATTTTCAAACAGTATATTTTTATATCACGTACCATTTTTGGAGGGAGAATAGAGATAGAGAATGAATGCAAGCTTGTTTACAGTTGTGCATATGTGATGTATGAAAAATATCCCCACAGATCCAGTGCATGCTTCAGGATGTTGGCTCAAACATTGCAACGCCTTTGTCCTCTGCCAGGGAAAGCCACAAAGGTAATGTTGGTATGCTTCATTTTAGAAATTCACGTTTTAACCTAATAGAGAAGTGCATGATTCAAAAAAAATAAACATTCATACTCACCTATGTAGTTGTAGAATTGATTTGATGCTGTAGCTGTCCCCAACCAGCTTTACACCAAGAACTGAGTTATTAAAGTTTGCTAGTCGCTCAGTTCTTGGGTCTGTTCGGAGCACGCTGCGGTGACTGTCAGTCACCGCTCTGTGCTCTACCCCTCCAGTGCACACTGAAGTAGTGGGAAGGAGAGGAGGCAGGAGCAGCTGGCTCAGGCTCTCAGCAGTGCACCGAGAGGCTGAGCCAGCTGCTGGTTAGGCATCTGGGCAGATCCCTACATCATTGTCAGGATCCCTGTAGAGCCTGGACTGGCTCTGTGATGTCAGCCGACAGCCAACTGAATCTTGGTCTCAGGATTGCAGAACTAAGTACACTCCTGTGACAAACAGGAGATGTATGGCCAAGAGAGCTTTGATTACTTGACTATTTCAAGTGTGGCTTTAGTTTTGTGGTGTTCTGTATAATGTAGAGGCAGAGAATAGGCAATAGGAGCATTGGGGTTTATTCACTAAAGCTGATGCTGATACTCCTCCCCTATTCCGAGGCTAAGCCTCGATTATGGAGTAATGCAGCAGCAGGATCGGCTCCCTATTCGCTATACACGGTTGCCATGGTAAAACTGGAAGAAAAAAAGGCTTGGCTTTGGGAACTAATGCGCATGCGTGGGATTATGGCCACAGAGACCAAGTGATGGTAGAAATAAAATGCTGTTTAGACGCGGAAGACAAGAGTTATAATGGCAGCGGCTGCATACAAGGAGCTTTCAGAAAGTTTCTTCTTTCAAGTAAGAACGTTCTATTTGCCTTCTGTATGCAGCGCATAGCTTCTAAACACCAACAGGCAATTCCATATTTATTATTTGGGGTAAAATTATCTGAGTTTACTATCGTTTAACACTTTATTTTGTGTGTCTTTTATGTATATTGCACTGTTGTAATTTATGTAGCTGGATAAATGTGTATGTTTTGCGTGCCATTTATTTATATTGGCATTTACTATAATATAGCTTCACATTCATTTCTTTTGTTTCCATAGTACGAACATCATTTAGTGCCGATCCTGCCCAGGAGCTTGAGCAGTGGATTGATAAATACTCTGCACAACTTCCCCCCTTGACCAACTTCATTCTTCCCGTAAGTTTTTTTTTAATGAAACCAAAGTACAATACAGTGTTATTTTATACTCGTATAGCTGGAAGTTGAAGACCTAAAGCTGACTCCCCCTGCTTAAAGGATCACTAAAGGAAACATTTTTTTTAGCTAAATAGCTTCTTTTACCTTACTGCAGTACTGGTTTCATGTCCTTATTGTTCGTTTTTGCTTTGAAGTTGCTGTAATCCTGCTCTGTTCTCCACACTTCCTGCTTGTCTGTTTCCTTATAACCACAGTACTGGGAGCTTTCTCACGGTGGTCTAAGCTGTCATTACTGTGTGTCTAAAACTTCCCAGAACCAATCAGATTCATTTTAAAAACAAAACACTGCCCTGGATTTGTTTATTTTTGTTCTGTGTGTCTATTTCTACTTCACAGAAACATGAAGCCAGTTCAAAAGTAAAACTAACCTGCAGGCACATTATATGATTGATTTTTATCTATTTTTAATCATTTTGAAAAGGAATCAGTTAACTTTTATGTCTCTATACCCTGTAAACAGTCATTTCAGCAAAAAAAATGTTTTCCTTTAGTGACCCTTTAAGAGTCAGTCCTTAGTACATTAATTTTCTATGGGCAGGAAGATAATATTTTATACCCAGTCTTAGGGAGACAATACACAACCTGATTTTGTACCCACTAAAACAATCCAGGGATAGGATTGGGCAATGTGGCAAACTTTACAAACAATAAAAATAGATATCACAAACATTCAGTACCGTGCAAAAATTTTAGGTTGGTGTGAAAAAATACTGTAAATTAAGAAGTGTTAGTTTATTTTTATAAAATGGAAAGTTAACTGATGAGAAATGCAAACCAAATCAATATTTGCCTTCAAGTCAGTATCAATTCTTCTAGCTACACTTGCACACAGTTTTTGAAGGAACGCGGTAGGTAGGTTGTTCAAAACATCTAACTGGAGAGAGAATTAAATAATAAAGCTTGGCCCGATGCTGCTTCCACAGTGAGATGGGTGGCTTGACTAAACATGTTTCATAGGCAGTTAATGGCACTTCATCATCAGTATCATTATTGGTGATAAAATAGATGGATCATACAATAAAGTATAAGAGTTTACATATAAAATATATATACACATCTCACATAATGCATAGCTCCATAAAGGACAGATACATATGATTATATCCACAATAATAATGTATGTTCAACAGATTTTTACCCCTCAGGGCAAAAAAACAAGTCAGTAACTTCCTACGCCGCCCCCTCCACATCATGCCATGCACAAAGGCACCTATAGAGCCAGGGGCCCATCCCCAAAACATCTATGCAAAGTGGTCATATTAGTAAACAGATAAACCACGAGTTTGGGAATTAAAGTGGTTAAAAAAAACCTAAAAAAGATTCTACCTTGATACATTACTGTAAAAAATGTTTAGGCTTCAGTGTCCCCTCACCTTTCTTACCTACCTGAGCTGTAATTCGATGCAGTGCTGTGTCTGTTTGCATCTTATCTCTCCCCCTTCCAGGTCTCGAAGGCTTTGGTGAGGCTCCCACTGCTGTAAATCACAGCCTGGGACGGGGTTGAGTCCTGCTGTCTGTGTCTATCTAACAGACAAGCTCGGGAGCGAGCTTACACAAGTGCCCCCATAGGAATTGGTTGTCTATGGGGGCACTCACCAGAGAGAAAGAGGCAGAAGCACCGGCGGGGGAACTGAGAAAAGGAGGTTCAGGGCTGCTCTGTGCAATTCCATTGCTTAGAGCAGGTAAAATAAACCTGTTTGTTCTTTGTAGGAAAAAAAAAACACTTATGATCACTTTAACCACTTAATACCCGGACCAAAATGCAGGTAAAGGACCTTGCCCCTTTTTGCGATTCGGCACTGCGTCGTTTTAACTGACAATTGCGCGGTCGTGGGACGTAGCTCCCAAACAAAATTGGCGTCCTTTTTTCCCCACAAATAGAGCTTTCTTTTGGTGGTATTTGATCACCTCTGCGGTTTTTATTTTTTGCGCTATAAACAAAAATAGAGCGACAATTAAAAAAAAAATGCAATATTTTTTACTTTTTGCTATAATAAATATCCTCCAAAAAACATTGTTTTTCCTCAGTTTAGGCCGATACGTATTCTTCTACCTATTTTTGGTAAAAAAAATCGCAATAAGCGTTTATCGGTTGCTTTTCGCAAAATGTATAGCGTTTACAAAATAAGGGATAGTTTTATTGCATTTTTATTAATTATTATTTTTTTACTACTAATAGCGGCGATCAGCAATTTTTTTCGTGACTGCGACATTATGGCGGACACTTCGGCAAATTTTGACACATTTTTGGGACAATTGTAATTTTCACAGCAAAAAATGCATTTAAATTGCATTGTTTACTGTGGAAATGACAGTTGCAGTTTGGGAGTTAACCACAGGTGGTGCTGTAGGGGATGTGTGACCTATGTGTTGTGTTTACAACTGTAGGGGGGTGTGGCTGTAGGTGTGACGTCATCGATCGCGTCCCCCTATTACAGGGATGACGCGATCGATGCTACAGCCACAGAGAAGCACGGGGAAGCCGTGTTTACACACGGCTCTCCCCGTTCTTCCGCTCCAGGGACTGATCGCCACACTGCACGGCTGGGTACTAAAATCAACGTATATATACGTTGATGTGCCCAGCCGTGCCATTCTGCCGACTTGTGCAGTAGGCGGTCCTTAAGTGGTTAATAAGCCCAGTAATAAAGCAGGAACTCATGTGGGTATACCTACCACATTGCATATCTTTTTCCAGTGCTTATGTTTACACTGGCAATTTATTTCTGACTTGACACAAATTCCTTAAACATTCCCAGAAGACTATAAAGGTCTTTACCCACATTTTATAGTGGTGCATTTTTTTTTTCCACACATGTTAAAGTATGCATTTTTTGCTAGAAAATTACTTTAAACCCCTGAAAATATTTATTTCTTGAAAGCAGTGCCCCCATAAAATAAAATGGTAGCAGCTGCAATTTTTATGCTGCATGATATTTGCGCAACTGTTCATCAAAATGTATATTTTTTTGTCCAAAATGTCCGAAAACGAACTTTGGTATACATAAAGACACTATAATAACCATTTACAGTGCGGAAAATAAGTATTTGAACACCCTGCTATTTTGCAAGTTCTCCCACTTGGAAATCATGGAGGGGTCTGAAATTGTCATCGTAGGTGCATGTCCACTGTGAGAGACATAATCCAAAAAAAAAATTCCAGAAATCACAATTTATGATTTTTTAACTATTTATTTGTATGATACAGCTGCAAAGAAGTATTTGAACACCTGTCTATCAGCTAGAATTCTGACCCTCAAAGACCTGTTAGTCTGCCTTTAAAATGTCCACCTCCACTCCATTTATTATCCTAAATTAGATGCACCTGTTTGAGGTCATTAGCTGCATAAAGACACCTGTCCACCCCATACAATCAGTAAGAATCCAACTACTAACATGGCCAAGACCAAAGAGCTGTCCAAAGACACTAGAGACAAAATTGTACACCTCCACAAGGCTGGAAAGGGCTACGGGGAAATTGCCAAGCAGCTTGGTGAAAAAAGTTCCACTGTTGGAGCAATCATTAGAAAATGGAAGAAGCTAAACATGACTGTCAATCTCCCTCGGACTGGGGCTCCATGCAAAATCTCACCTCGTGGGGGGGTCTCAATGATCCTAAGAAAGGTGAGAAATCAGCCCAGGACTACACGGGAGGAGCTGGTCAATGACCTGAAAAGAGCTGGGACCACCGTTTCCAAGGTTACTGTTGGTAATACACTAAGACTTCATGGTTTGAAATCATGCATGGCACGGAAGGTTCCCCTGCTTAAACCAGCACATGTCAAGGCCCGTCTTAAGTTTGCCAATGACCATTTGGATGATCCAGAGGAGTCATGGGAGAAAGTCATGTGGTCAGATGAGACCAAAATAGAACTTTTTGGTCATAATTCCACTAACCGTGTTTGGAGGAAGAAGAATGATGAGTACCATCCCAAGAACACCATCCCTACTGTGAAGCATGGGGGTGGTAGCATCATGCTTTGGGGGTGTTTTTCTGCACATGGGACAGGGCGACTGCACTGTATTAAGGAGAGGATGACCAGGGCCATGTATTGCGAGATTTTGGGCAACAACCTCCTTCCCTCAGTTAGAGCTTTGAAGATGGGTCGAGGCTGGGTCTTCCAACATGACAATGACCCGAAGCACACAGCCAGGATAACCAAGGAGTGGCTCTGTAAGAAGCATATCAAGGTTCTGGCGTGGCCTAGCCAGTCTCCAGACCTAAACCCAATAGAGAATCTTTGGAGGGAGCTCAAACTCTGTGTTTCTCAGCGACAGCCCAGAAACCTGACTGATCTAGAGAAGATCTGTGTGGAGGAGTGAGCCAAAATCCCTCCTCCAGTGTGTGCAAACCTGGTGAAAAACTACAAGAAACGTTTGACCTCTGTAATTGCAAACAAAGGCTACTGTACCAAATATTAACATTGATTTTCTCAGGTGTTCAAATACTTCTTTGCAGCTGTATCATACAAATAAATAGTTAAAAAAATCATACATTGTGATTTCTGGAATTTTCTTTTTTGATTATGTATCTCACAGTGGACATGCACCTACGATAACAATTTCAGACCCCTCCATGATTTCCAAGTGGGAGAACTTGCAAAATAGCAGGGTGTTCAAATACTAATTTTCTGCACTGTATTTGTAGAATAAAAAATTGGGGTTGCATACAAATGATAACAAACATGTCAAGCCTTAAAATTGCACATGCCGATAGAATGGCAAAAAACTTTGGGATGCAAAATTGTCTATATGCAACAATTTAACCACTTGTCTACATGGCACTTTCACCGCCTTCCTGCCCAGGACAATTTATAGCTTTCAGCGCTGTCGCACTTTGAATGACAATTGCGTGGTCATGCAACACTGCACCCAAATTAAATTTTTATCGTTTTCTTCCCAAAAAAAATAGCTTTCTTTTGGTGGTATTTAATCACCGCTGGGTTATTTATTTGTTGCTAAAAAAAAAAAGATTGAAAATTGTATTTAAAAAAAAAAAGTTTCTGTCAGTACATTTTGTAAAGTAATTTTTCTCCTTCACTGATGGGCAGCACTGAAGGGCACTGATTAGGAGGCACTAATATGTCACACTGATAGGAAGCACTGACTGGCATTGATTGGTGTCACTGCTGGGGCTACATTGATAATCATGGCACTGATGAGCTGTGCCCTGATTACCTCTACACACACAAACACACTGCTTACAGGAGATCCCGCTGATTGGCTCTCCTTGTCTCACACTGACAGAGTGTGAACCAAGGAAAGCCAAAAAACGCCACTTCCATGTTTACAAGTAAACGACTGTGATTGGACATAGCTCATTAAATGACTAAAGAGCTGAGTCATTGGCTCTTTACCCAGATCAGGGTCACGCGTGTTCTTGCCGCGCTGCACGCCCCAGAATGAGATGGGATCCCGTCTGCTGTCATTTTAATATATGGTGGGTGGTAGTTAGTTAAAACCCTTTTACATATTATCAGTTTGGAGTTATTAATGAATTATGGCCTAGAAACATTACTTTCGCTCTGAGATTCACAATGATACCCCACATGTGTGGCACAATTGCTGTTTACAGAACACAAACACATTTGAATTTAACAGGGATGTTTTTCTGTTTTTTTTTGTTTTTTGTTTTTTTATCCTTTTAGATTCTCAATTTCACCTATGCCCTCCACTGCATCTCATCAATGGCAGCTTTGAACCCGGAAGTGACTGAATGCTAATTGCTTCCGAGTTCATTTATTACAGAGGAGATTGGGGAATAGATGTTCCCCAAGCTCTTCCCACACAGTGTGCTGATGCATTTCACAGCAGCTCAGGCTTTCTGGAGTAATGGGAGAGCTTGCCAGCCACCATGGGCACCAGCACCTTCTTTGTAAAATTGAAAGCCTCCCAGAGCACTTTCACATGAAAAAACATTTACATGGTCGCTGGCTTAAAATAAGCAATACCAAGCTTGTGGGTGCAGCAGAAGTCGTGAGTTTGTTTTAGTCCCTTGAATAGCAGAATGTTTAATAATGTACCTTAGTAGACAAAGGGTTAAATGAATAAACAGAACACTGTTCATAAGTCTGCCTGTATTAACATTTTTTCCCTTTTTTTTCCTATAGTCGGGAGGTAAAGCTAGTGCATCCTTGCATGTGGCCAGAGCTGTATGCCGAAGAGCTGAGAGAATGTAAGTTCCTTCCACCTCCTGAACCTTTTCTGAGAAAATTACAGAGGGAGTCATTGCCTTCTAGAAATGTTGTTGTCTGGCTATCCCTGCCTTCGCTACTTTTAGCACCACTGACCTTAAACAAGCATGCAGCAAGTTAGTTCCTAGTGAAGTCATAATACCTTATGTGCATACCGTTCCAAGGACTGAAGCCATTAGATTAGCATTGCAGCCACACAGGTAACATTTTCAGAAGGAAAGGTCAGCGATGGCAGACCCCTTGTTCCTTTCACCACAATTTGAATGGTTACAATAAAACTTTGTAATACTAATAATTTGTCTTTCTTGCAATAACAGTAAAAAAAACTGTCATATTTTCTTTCTCGTACATCACGGGACACAGAGCGGCATATTCATTACTATATGGGTTATATGGAGTACCTTCAGGTGTGGACACTGGCAATCTCAAACAGGAAGCCCCCTCCCCTAGAGGGAGTCCCTCAGTTTTTTCGCCAGTGTCTTAGGTGTTGGTCACGGAATAGCTTTGCTCCACATCCTTGGGATTAAGGGCGGGCTAACCGGATCTGTCCAAGGAGCCTCAGTGCCAAAGTGGACAGTACCCGGGCCCCAAACCGTGGGGTTTTGCCTATAATGCTCCTCTTTGGAGGGCTGGACCCTGGGCCCAGGACTTGGAGTTTGTAAAAACCATAAGTTCCTGTTTGCCAGGGTGCTATATAGGTCCAGGACAGTGGGTACCTTCATAGGACCCTAGGGCCTGAAGGTCTACTACGCTACCCACGGAGATGGGAGAAGATTGGATCGTTTTGCTGGACAAACATCCTGCAGCATGGAGCAGGTAAGAAGGGGGCCTGCGGGACTTGGTTCGACAGCAGGCTCTCCGGGGTAACCTAAAAGGGGGGTACCCTAAGTATGCTCTGCATTGGCAACCTTGCTCACTATGTCTGAGAAAGACAGGATGACCCCTTTTCCCCCATTACTAGGTTCCCCTGTCTAAGAATGGTGTTGCTAGCTACCTGCTGCTTTCTTCCTAGGACTGGTAAGGATCCCTATGGGGCCTTTTGAAGAGTCCTACCTGGCCGGGGGTTTGAATCTGCCGCCTGATTCTGCAGTCCTGAGTCTCCAGCAGCGCGGCTCCTCCATGTTCCTCCTGCTCCGGCATACGCGCGCGTGCGCGCGCGCACGTCTTATAGACGTTTTTCGCGCCGTTCGGAGAGGAGGGCGGGGGGGGCGTGCCTGCAGCGTCATACAGGGGCGCGCCTTGTGCTGTTATAGATCAGCAGGCATTGTCAGTGCTCAGTCTGAGGCTGATCTCAGAGGGAGAGGACGCAGAGCGGCAGAACAGTGACTCCCGGTGGCGGAAGAGGGGTAGTACATGCTGGACTTTGTTCCAATGCCTTTTTTGTTAAGCCAAGAAATTCCCCTTTTTTGCAGCAGGTTGGAGGCTGGCAAACTAAGTTTGGGGTCACTGTATGTTTGAAAAAAAAAAAAAAAAGAAAGAGACTTATATATATTAAAAAAAAAAAAAAAAAAAAAAAAAAACATACGGGGCCCCATCAGTTTTTGGGCATTAGTGATCTATTGTCCCCTAAGCTCTAGTTTTGTACTCCTGGCCACTACAGTCTGTTGTTGTTGGCGGAGTCCCTCGATTTTGTATTATGGCTTCCAAAGGTTCGGGGTCAAAGGGTACAAAAAAGACCAAAAAAACAAAGGGGTTCCCCCTCTGATTCTGATGATATGCCGATACTTTCCCCGCAACTTATTCCCATAAAGGGCGCCTTGGATGAGCCATTAGGGGGGTCTGGTGCGGAGGCTGGCCCAGATCAGCCCAGCCCTGTGTTTATCACAGAGGAGATGCTAGCCGTATCCCTAGGGGGGCTAGAAGAGAGAATAGCAGCATTGATCGCTAGAGCTATTCCTGGCAAGAAACGGGTTAGATCCCCATCACCAAGAGGTGTATCCTCAGATGCTGAGATTCTCTCTCCGGAGGAATTGGAATCGCAGGAGGATCAACTAGACCTGAACCAAGAGGGTTCAGGGATTGAGGGATCTACCTCTGAGGAACCATTTTCAGACTCCCAGACAGAGAGACTGTGGGTACAGTCTTTTGACGGACATGGTCCGCTCGGCATTTAGTTTACCATTGCCAGAGCCTCAGGTTCCTCCGGTATCCTCTCTGGGCTCTTTGAAAGCTCCGTTAAGCAACGCAGTTTTTCCGGTCCATCCTCTCTTGGAGGAATTGATCTTTCGGGATTGGGTACGGCCGGACAGGATTTTTCTGCCACCGAAGAGATTTGCGGTCATTTACCCCATGGAGGAAAAATTCTCCAAGAGGTGGAGGCTCCCAGTGGTGGATGCAGCCATCTCATGTGTGAATAAATCACTAACTTGCCCGGTGGAAAACATACATATGTTTAAAGATCCGGTTGATAAACGGTTAGAGACACTTTTAAAAGCATCCTTTGCTACGGCAGGAGCAGTGGTACAGCCAGCTGTGGCTGCAATTGGAGTTTGTCAGGCGTTAAAGGACCAGACAAAAGAAATGTTAAAGGACATGCCTACCCAACAAGCAGAAGAGTTTTCTGACATTCCCAGAGCTCTGTGTTTTGCTGTAGATGCTATAAAGGATTCCATCCAGCAGGCCTCTCGTTTATCACTATTTTTGGTGCACATGAGAAGGCTCTTATGGTTGAAGAACTGGGCGGCGGAGCCCCCATGCAAAAAGCTTCTGGCAGGGTTTCCCTTCCATGGAGGACGACTCTTCGGGGAGGATCTGGATAAATACATTCAGACTATTTCAAGTGGCAAAAGTACCCTTTTACCGGTCAAAAAGACATTCCGGGGTCCTACATTTAAAAGGCAGCTCTTTCCTGTCTCAGGGCCCTCAAATTCCAGGCAGTATCGACGGCCGCCTGCACAATCCAACGTTAACAGTAGATCGCAGGGACAGGCCCCTGGGGGTAAGAGGCCATGGTATCGCAAGCCGACAAAGACAGCCCCTAAGTCTGCCTTATGAAGGGGCGCCCCCACTCTCACGGGTGGGGGGAAGGCTTTGTTTCTTCTCAGAAGTTTGGGAAGCCAAGATCCCCGACAAATGGGTCCGGGCGTCTGTAACCGCAGGCTACAGACTGGAGTTTCTAAACTTTCCTCCGCCTCATTTTCAAGAGTCAAGGCTACCAAAGGATCCAGCAAGGAAGGCCTCAATGCTGGCAGCTTTGGATCACCTGCTTTGCCAGGACGTAATAATAGAGGTGCCAGCCCAAGAGCAAGGGCTAGGTTTCTATTCCAATCTCTTTGTCATACCAAAGCCCAACGGCGATGTCAGGCCAATCTTGGACCTAAAGAGGTTAAACGGTTACCTAAGGGTTCGTTCCTTCCGGATGGAATCCATCCGGTCAGCAGCCGCCGCGCTTCAGAGGGACGATTTTCTGGCCTCCATAGACATAAAGGATGCTTACCTTCATGTACCAATCTTTCAGTCGCATCAAAGATTTTTACGCTTCGCGGTGGGGCAGCGACACTTCCAATTCAGGGCGCTCCCCTTCGGGCTGGCCACGGCCCCCCGGGTATTCACGAAGATCCTAGCCCCAGTTCTGGCCAATCTAAGGATCCAAGGGGTCACAGTCCTAGCGTACTTGGACGACCTTTTAATCATAGATCACTCACGGCCGTGTCTGCAACAGGCAGTAAACCTCACGGTTCGGTACCTCGAAGGATTCGGCTGGGTCCTAAACCGGGAAAAGTCAGCGTTCCAGCCTACAAAGCAGTTGGAATACCTCGGCATGAGGTTAGACACAGAACAGCAAAGGGTGTTCCTGCCCCTTGTAAAGATCGAGGCTATCAAGGGGTTGGTTCAGTTGGTTCTAAGCAAGAAAAAACCAACTACTCGCCTGTGTATGCGATTACTAGGCAAGCTAGTGGCCACGTTCGAGGCAGTACCATACGCTCAGATCCACACTCGCGTCCTACAGGCAGCCATTCTAGCAGCCTGGGGCAAGAGAGCACATGCCTTAGAGTCCCCTTTGACGCTATCATCAAGGGTCCGACAAAGCCTGGCCTGGTGGTTGAACCCTCAGAATCTTCTAAAGGGAAGATCCTTCAGCCCTGTTGTCTGGAAGGTAGTTACCACAGACGCCAGCCTGGCAGGCTGGGGGGCGGTCTTCGAGGGGTTCTCTCGCCAGGGAACTTGGGTGAAAACAGAGAGGCAGCTCCCCATCAATATCTTGGAGATCAGAGCTGCTCGCCTAGCCCTTCTGGCATGGACCTCCAGATTACAGGGGTTCCCGGTGAGAATCCAGTCAGACAATGCCACAGCGGTGGCATACATAAACCACCAAGGGGGAACCAGGAGTCAGGCCGCTCAGAGGGAGGTGAGCTTGATTTTTCAGTGGGCAGAGGTTCATGTACCCTGCATTTCGGCGATATTCATTCCCGGAGTGGACAACCTGCAGGCAGACTTCTTAAGTCGCCAGAGTCTGTTGCCAGGGGAGTGGTCTCTGCATCCCCAGGTCTTTCAGACAATCTGCCAGAGGTGGGGAATGCCAGACGTAGATATAATGGCATCCAGGTTCAACAAGAAACTAGACAGGTTCGTGTCTCGAGCGAGGGACCCTATGGCCTGCGGAACCGATGCGTTGGTTTGCCCTTGGCATCAATTCAAACTTCTATATGCATTCCCTCCGCTACAGTTACTTCCTCGCCTGTTGCGCAGGATCAGAGTGGAGCACAAGCCGGTCATTCTAGTAGCTCCAGCTTGGCCCCGGAGGACATGGTACTCACTAATCCTGAAGATGGCAGTAGGAGACCCTTGGGGCTCTTCCTCTACGACCAGACCTACTCTCACAAGGCCCGATCCTCCACCCTACATTACAACGTCTAAATTTGACGGCCTGGAGGCTGAATCCCTGATTCTCAGGGGTAGAGGTCTGTCTAGGCAGGTAATTCCTACCCTGATTAGGGCTAGAAAGCCGGCCTCCAGGGTGATTTATTACAGGGTGTGGAGGAACTATGTAGGCTGGTGTGAATCCAAAAGATGGAATTCCCGCAAATATACTATTGATAGGGTGTTAAGTTTTCTCCAGCTAGGAGTGGATAAAGGCCTGGCATTAAGCACAATCAAGGGACAGATTTCAGCTCTGTCAGTGTGGTTTCAGAGGCCGCTGGCCACCCACTCGCTGGTAAAGACCTTCATACAGGGGGTCTTGCGTATTAATCCTCCTGTCAAGTCACCAATTTGTCCATGGGACTTAAATCTTGTCCTGTCCACTCTACAGAAACAACCCTTTGAGCCGTTGGCTGAGATTCCTTTAGTTTTACTGACAAGAAAGTTGGTTTTCTTGGTCGCCATAGTTTCGGCCAGGAGAGTGTCAGAATTAGCAGCCTTATCGTGTAAGGAACCATATCTCGTTCTGCATAAGGACAGGGCAGTTCTCCGGCCCCATCCTTCCTTTCTACCAAAGGTTATATCCAATTTTCACTTGAACCAGGATTTGGTACTTCCATCCTTCTTTCCGAAACCCACATCTAGAAAGGAGGGGTTGCTGCATACCTTGGATATTGTCCGGGCCATGAAGGCCTATCTTAAAGCTACAGAAAAGATCCGGAAAACAGATGTGTTGTTCGTTCTACCAGATGGCCCCAAGAAGGGGCAGGCAGCTGCAAAATCCACCATCTCGAGATGGATTAGACAATTAATCATTCAAGCCTACGGTTTGAAGAGGTTGCCTCCTCCTTTGTCGGTAAAGGCCCATTCTACCAGGGCCATGGGCGCCTCCTGGGCAGCACACCATCAGATCTCTATGGCTCAGATATGCAAGGCAGCGACGTGGTCATCAGTCCACACGTTTACAAAGTTTTATCAACTAGACGTGAGAAGGATTGCGGATTCTGCCTTTGGACAGGCAGTACTACAGGCTGCAGTTTAAGATCCTCGGGATCAGAGGCACCCTTGGTTGTAAAAAAAGAAAAAAAAAAAAAATTTTTTTCTTGACTAAGTTGGAATTATTATTATTTGAGTATACCTCTAAATTGAATCCTTCTTTGGAAGATGTCTCCCTCCCCTCATTAAAGCATTGCTTTCGGACATCCCATATAGTAATGAATATGCCGCTCTGTGTCCCGTGATGTACGAGAAAGAAAAAGGGATTTTTAAATACAGCTTACCTGTAAAATCCTTTTCTTGGAGTACATCACGGGACACAGAGCTCCCACCCCTCTTTTGGGTGACCATTTTGGGAGGCATACTGCTTGCTACAAAACTGAGGGACTCCCTCTAGGGGAGGGGGTTATATAGGGAGGGGACTTCCTGTTTGAGATTGCCAGTGTCCACACCTGAAGGTACTCCATATAACCCACATAGTAATGAATATGCCGCTCTGTGTCCCGTGATGTACTCCAAGAAAAGGATTTTACAGGTAAGCTGTATTTAAAAATCCCTTTTTTTTTCAGCACATTCAAATTGCTGCAAAAAGAAGAGGCAGATCCAAACATTGGAAAATACTTAAACAGGTAAAGGAATTCAAACTTTATAGCTCCCATCAGAGGGATCTCATATGTCCATAATGATTAGTGTATATTAACCGCTTAAGCCCTGGACCATTTTGGTGGTTAAAGACCGGGCCACTTTTTGCGATTCGGCACTGCGACTTTTTAACTGACAGTTGCGCGGCCGTGCGACGTGGCTCCCAAACAAAATTTTTTTTTTTCCCACAAATAGAGCTTTCTTTTGGTGGTATTTGATCACCTATGCGATTTAAAAAAAAAATGCACTAAAAAAGAGCGACAATTTTGAAAAAAAAAAACTATTTTTGACTTTTTGCTATAATAAATATCCCCCCATGGCATTTTTATTAATGTTTTTTTTTTACTAGTTATGGCGGCGATCAGCGATCTTTTTTTTTTTTTTTATCGTGACTTAATGGGTGGACACTTTTCACACGATTTTGGGACCATTGTAATTTTTACAGCGATCAGTGCTATAAAAATGCACTGGTTACTGTAAAAATGACACTGCCAGTGAAGGGGTTAACCACTGGGTGACACTGCAGGGGTTAAGTGTTCCCTAGGAAGCGATTCTTACTGTTAGGGGGCGTGGCTACACACGATCACGGGAACGGTCATCAGTGACAGTGTCACTAGGCAGAATAGGGGGAATGCCTTGTTTACAAAGCCATTCCCCCGTTCTGCTTTTGCTGGCCGCAATCACAGGACTCCCGGGAACATCGACTTCCCGAGACCCGCGGCCGCACTCGAGGGGCACCCCCAGTGGCAGATTCAAATGGACGTACCTGTACGCCAATCTGCCTGCCCGTGCCATTCTGTCGACGTACATAGGCATGCGATGGTCGGCAAGTGGTTAAGGAAACAAGTCCTGCTGGATTGTCATTCATACTAGTGGTAGATACCAAATGACTTGTTCTTTTAGCATTAGGGAATCTGATGTTTTTAATGTCTGTAGCTTCATCGCTCAGTACAGGGGACCTGTCAGTGATGAGTTTTTCAAAACTATGTAGAAGAATACACATCGGCCTAAACTGATGACATTTTTTATTATTAAATTTTTTTTATTTTGGGGATATTATAGCAAAAAGCACAAAATAATTTTGTTTTTGTTTTTTTTTCAAAATTCAGATCCACAGCAGTAGGACTGTCGTTTTCGTACCAGTGTGAAAGGGACATTAATCTTTCTGATAACTGTTACACTTTAGATAATAATCTGATGCTTTTTTACTTGCAGATTGAGTGATTACCTCTTCACATTGGCAATATGCAGCCAAAGCTGAAGGAAGACCCGAGACAAAATATACAAGAATACAGCCATGACATCTCAATCTCATCATTCTATGATTTTGG